>JBAJNP010008555.1:0-19994 GCA_036877545.1 Yasuhikotakia modesta
GCTGAAGTCAAATCCAATATAATCCAGTATTATAACTGTGCACTGCTAGGTCTTTGTTCAGTGTTTGTTTATTTGTTCAGTTCAGTTTGTGTTTGTGAGCAACATGTGAGTCAGTTAGTCTGTGTGCAGCACAGAGAACATCAATCAGAAAGCTGATCGATGCAACATTTGGGAGTGATGTCAGAGGATCAATACTAATCTGTCGCCACACACACACACACACACACACACACAATAGGTTACCAATCTTTGTGGACTATACACAGTGATTTACTGTACTAACTGTATATTCAGTCCACTAAACCAAATCTTCTAAACATCATTTAGTTTGACGAATCCCCACAGTGTGTGTGTGACTTTACCTATCCTTGTGGGGACATTTGGTTTAAAACAAGAACACACACTCATATACACATGCACATGCACACACACACACGCACACTCACACAGACCATTAGCGATGCTCTGCAGGCTCACTGTGACACAGGCGTCCAGCGAGACTCACCTTCATTTTGTTTCTTCTGACCCCTGTCTCCACAAGCACTGGTAAATGATAGCTAGTTCTCCTTATCAGATATAATAACAGTAGGAGACGTGCTCCCACCATACTCTATTTTCTCCCTGCAGCAAAAAAGGACAAAGCACAGAGCAGATAACATCACCTAAAGGGAAAGCAGGCCTTTGCCTTTTGTACTTTCTGAAATGAACAGAAAGAACAACTTCATTTAAGGGTAGAGTAGGCAATTTCAGTAGCTAATTTCAGGCTAGTAATAGCAAGAAACCTTTAAAGGCATAACATCCCACCCTCTGTTCTCCAAAGTCACGCCACTTCCCCACCTCCAACATGCCCTCTTCACGCCTGTTATGTGTTTGTGATATGAAAGGCAATGAACATCCATTGACCGAATGCAATGATTGGACGTTAAACAAACTGGAGGTTTTGAACATTTCAAGAACTTTCAAAATAATGTTTTTAGCACTTATCTTAATAAACCCTATAACTGATGTTCACCTAAAACACTATACTGAAACAAGTTAGGAATTGAAAATGCAGGGTTAAGATAAATACAAATCTATATGAAACCATTTCATCAGACAATAACGCTAACACCACTTTATCCCAAGGATTAACGTTTTCATTGACTAGCCCTTTTCAATGCTAATTCTAAACGCCTGGAATCTTTATAATCATGCAGGAGATTACAGGAGATATGCGGTGACATTTATGAGGGACCTGAAACGTTTCCATAGAGATTTTTCTTGCTGTTTTTACTTTTTCTATTCTTTTGACACATTTGACATTCTCGTCTATATGTGTCATGGTAAAGCCCTCAATGTAATTTTCCTCAGAGTTTCAAAGAGCTGTTGAATTATCAATTTATTTGGAATAAAGAGTAGAAGGGGTAATAGTGTTTACTGGACCTGTGCTTTAGCCTCACAGCGTGTTCAGCTATTTTCCTGTTACTTGTAGCTGACAGGCTGAGCAATTTCAGCTTATTAAAGCCTGAAATAAAACATTTTAACAAGACATCGGATAAGCTCAGTGGCATTTAGTTTAAACATGTAATCCTGTTCAAGCCAAATTAGAAAGATGTGGTAGAATATTTCTCTGTAAGTTTGTCTAGATTAAAGTCTAATTAATCAGAATCGTTGAACTGTTTCTTAACAGACTCTAAACATTATAATCCTCTGTCTTCAGTAAATACCTGTATTATTGAACAATAGATGAAAAATCACAAAGCCTGTGATACAAAACAGATTTTCAAACAGCATAACTTACAACCTCACGATTCTGATCTTATATCAGACACTGATGAAAAATGCATCATTCTCTTTGTAATTCATCCGATCCAATTTCTTTGTCTCTCTCTTTCAATTGTGTTGTGAAGAACCCCGACAGCACGCTGAAAAGTTCAAAGGATGCCTTAATTTTTACAGCATGCAAATACAGGTGAGAAAAAACGGTGTGGAGAAGCATTTTAACTGCAAGTATCTGAATAACAGCTTGGGAGAGAGTGATCTTTAGAGAGACATGCATTGAAAGTGCATGTCCATTTACAGGCATATATTCAGATCATTATGGTGGGAAAGCTCAAAATGAGGCTACAACACCGATAATGATTGTAATGTATTCATGATCAGAGATGGAGAGGTGAAACGATGATAACAACAGATTAATAGGACTCATCAGGAGTGAGTCTTACATCAAAGTGTTGTTAGTGTGAACTGATGTGACATCAGTTGAATTGGTTCATGTCAAAACAATATTAAAAATTAATTTGCATCAGCCAGATCCTCTGAGATTGTTTTCAATTACAATCACGATGAATGTAAAGCTGTGGCAAAATTAAATGCACTTAAGGCAAAAACAACTGTGCAATGAAATAGGGTGGATTGCCCTAACGTGGGACATTTTTTGTATTTGGGTGTTACCTGTTTGTTGATTGCTCTGCCCTGATTTGTGACTGCACAAATATTAGGTCATGTGACTTTAATAACATGACAGTACAGCTTTGATTTGTTTATCATTTCACTAGCATTGATTGGTTTGGGGGAGAAAAACTTAAGCGTCCCACATTAGGAAAATTCACTTGCTATTTTAGAGTATGCTGTAAACAAATCAAGTTAACAATGTATTTTGTATTGTTGGATATTTTCCCCAAGGCATTTGGGCATCTGACAACTGTACACAGAGCAGCTCAGAGCCCATCTTTCATTCTTCTGTCATTGATTAGGGGCAGCTGGCAGATTCAGACACAGCACACAGAACTAGTCAGATGTGTTGGTCCTGCTCTCATGTTATTAACTGATCCAGTCATCGGTCCTGCTGGTCTTCTAAAACAGTCACTGAAAGCAAACAGAGCTTGGCCATGCTGGCACAACATGTCTAATCGCAAAGTCTCTGTCTCTTATTTTATGAAATGATGGCCGACACAAAATCTACAGCACATATGGATTAAGATCTGTATTTTGTAAAGCAACCTCAATCTAAACCGTTAAATGTTAAATAGGCTTTATTATGCTACATTAAAAGCATAATCAGTGACCTATATTGATGGAAAAAGAAAAGCAAGATTTCTCAACCATCAACATTCACATCTTTTTTAAGTGAAAGCTTGGTTACTGCCATCTTGTTTATCATGTTTAAAACATAAAACTGCAGGCATCTATGTTAAAGTCAAATGAAGCCAAAACTGATCAAACTGGGAACTCAAATTAGGAAACGTACCATCGGTTTAGGGTAAGGTAGGGCAATAAAGCGCATTAACAGCAAACAATAGACAACAAATCAAATCCCTTCAACATCCAGAAGAGATCTGCAGCATCTAAGCTGTGTGCTGAACAACCTGCATTAACTGGTATCACAGGTGGTGTTTGTGCTGCTGTATGAAGATCAGAAGGGTTAAGAAACTTTGCAAAGCCACAACCAAACAGAGCTGGTTTATACCAAACATAAAAGCCTTTCTAGGCAGAGAATGTTAAGAGCTGTTGTGTTTGGTGCTAGAAGATTGTGAGCAAAACATTCTTGAAACGTTGGCTAACAGAAGATATTGCTGTTATACAGCTATAGACCTGAAAGACATCAGTCTGCTAACTAAGCACAAGGATGGGTTGGTTTGCTGAAAACAAGTAGTTTGCTTCTGTAGGCAACAATACTCTGTCGTTTCACATATTGTAGTTGCTTAAATACACATTTGGACAAATAAAGTATTATTTGCTACATACGCACAAAAGCACATTTTGTCAGGTCCAGTGTAATTATCATTACAAACAGAGACATGCAATAGTTGTAATAGTAGCAACAGTGTTTATTTGTTTATTTGAAACAGGGGTTTTGCATTTACACTTATGCATTTGGCAGATGTTTTTATCCAAAGCCACTTACAGTACATTCAAGTTATACATTCTTACCAGCACATGTGCCCCCTGGGAATTGAACCCACAACCTTTGCACAGCTAACACAATGCTCTACCAACTGAGCTACACAGGAGCTTGCAATTCTCTGCCAACTATACAGGTTTTCATATTGCACAGAGAAAATAATAAATGTGAATGTTTCTTACGCACTTTTTTTTTGGCTCTGAGACTCTGACTGTGTTAATTAACAGCCATGAAGGAAACCTGATGAAAACAGAATGAGATGAAGGGCTGAGAAGTGGAAGTTCTCAAGAAAAACTCTAACCAGCCAAAACTGAAGGAGTCCAGAAATATGTGATTTTAATCAGGGGTTAATTAAAATCAAGGCAATCCAATGAAAAGCTGCATAAAATTTGCAGCCACTTCATAGGAATTCAAATTATTAGTGACATAAAAGAATAAGAATTATTAAAGAACAATCTAAAACAATGTTGTTTGTGCAGTGTTAAAAATGTTGGTAACATTAAATTCAATGCTGTGACAAATCTGTAACAATTGGCTTGTCTTGTTTTAGTTTCAGTTGTGGAGAATGATTTTTTTCTCTGAGGTAAATCATACACTATGTGACCAACCGCATGAATAACAGCCTGAAATCTCCAGAAAGATGCTCCTGCAACACAGTAAATTTGCAATCTAATCTATGTTTTCAGGGCTGACAAACAACTGAAATTACTGAGACTGATAGCCTGGAAAATACAAATGCTGTAGATGCCTGGACCACACACACACACACACATAAAACAGAACACTTTTCTAACATTGACTGTTAAAATAGAACTACACTGACATTCACATTTTGGTGAGACATTTTTACTGGTATAATGCATTTTTAAAACTTTAAAATAGTTATTTTGTAATGTGGTAGGACTCAAAACATTCACCAATTTTATTCAGACTTTATGAAGTCTTTACTAATTTATGGACACATATTAAAGCACTTAAATTTCGTAATGAAGACAGATCTGTTATCACATTCACCCTCCAGTTTAACAACAAATCCTAGAACTCTCTGGATGAATTTTTTAATTTCTATTGTTAAAGTTTTCATCAACTAAGAAAACAGTGATAGGGTTGATTAAGCAGGGGACACAGTCAATAACTCACTTTTTAAACTGCTTCTCTGTCCCCCAGTGTCCATCACAAACAGAGAGAAAAGCGTTTCTTTTGACAAAGTGTTGCTTAAAGGCCATGACATAACTATTGATTAAATGACAAGGCCTCTTTAGGAACTCTCTCTCTCCCTCTCTCACTCTCTCTCTCACTCACTCACTCACTCACACACTCTCTCTCTCTCTCTCACACACACACACAGATATACATGTGAATAGGTTTGGCCTTCTCACACTCAAACCACAGGAGTTTGTTTATCTCTCTTCGCAGACTGAGCTGAATGTCTGTGATAAGTAAATGCAGGTCAGTGGAAGCACACCTCTGCTGTTTCAGGCTGCACAGGAGATTAATGAAGCTGTCAGGGGTCCATATATACTGAATACTTATTCCTTAGATTTAGTATGTCCAGGCAACACTTGAACCTTAGTGCTGGTCACAATATCACAGTAACTGTAATCGCCTGACTTAAATTTGGATTAACTTATTATACAAGGTCAACAATTATATTATTAAATAAATATGACATGAAATCAATCAACTATGAATAAATATCCTAAAACAATCAATAATAGTTGTTCATTGTTATATGTGTTTTATTGAAAATGTTCTTTATGGCAGGAAAAATTAACCCGTCCAAAGTATTGTGGACAAATTGTGGGTCTGTTCAGAATTATGCAAATTTATACAAAATATGTCTAACCAAACAAAAGAATAGTTTTTTTCTATTGTTTACAATAAGCCTTTGGTCAGTTTACTTATAGTATCCATAACGCAAAAAGTTCACCACAGTGGACAAACACTCAAAACAAAACAACTCCCTCAAAATACATTGTAATGTAATTGAAGGATAAAAAATAAGATAAAAATATATATTAAATTATATTATACTGCTACTTTGTGACGGAAAAAGGCAGTAGGATACGACTGACCTTCAGCACTGGGGCTTTAATTTTGGCGTCACGACGTGAGTTACGTCATCATTCCGCGTCAACTCTCAAGGATGCGTACATGTGATAGCGTTACTGTATTAGTCACATGGAAAGAAGAGTCAATGTTTGTATTATAAAAGTCTTGCGATAATATTAACTTCGGATACTAAGCATCCGGCAGACATATATTCACAATGCAGCCAGTAAAGGTCAGAAACTTTGCCGTTATGATTTCCAGACAACTCGCAGTAACACGCAACTGTTTTCGTTCGCAGTATTACGGAATGACAACCGCAGATTCACAGTCTGTGGTTATCCGCATCCCGAAACGCATGCAAGAGCGCATAGAAACCGTAAAGCAAATAAAAACCAAAAAAATCGTCAAGTTCCCAACAGTCAAGGCTGGCAGACTGCTGATAAAGAGCAAAAACCCGCAGCTAAACCAGTCTGTCGCATATACGCTTGGGAAATTTGAGCAACCTGTGCTTGCTTCTAAGGGATGGAAAAGTAAGGAATCACTGGGGGATTATTTCACCATAAACAGCATCCAAAGTGCTCCACCTTTCATGGTAAAACAGGAGAGCAAGGGTGATGAGATCCCTGGTCCCAAACAGACATTTAATGACTTTAACATTTGTCCAGAACTGGTAGAGAACCTACAGAATAAGGATATAATTCACCCCACCACAGTGCAGATGCAAACCATACCAAAAATACTAAAGGGACGTAACGTTCTTTGTGCTGCAGAGACAGGAAGTGGTAAAACACTATCTTACCTTCTCCCCATTATCCACAAGCTGCAGGCAGAGAAGCAGTTAGAGGGGATCACAGATGTGGAGAGAAGTATCCGCGCTGTCGTCCTGGTACCATCAAGGGAACTAGCTGAACAAGTAACATCTGTGGCTCGTTCACTCAGCCAACAGTTTGGGCTTGTAGTCAAAGTTGTGGGTGGAGGGAGAGGTGTAGGAAACATTAAAGCAACGTTCGCCCACAGCCAGCCTGATATTTTAGTGGCCACACCCGGTGCCCTGCTAAAGGCCCTTTGGAAACGATTTGTCAATTTGAATGAACTAAACTTCCTAGTGATCGATGAAGCTGACACCATGTTTGATGTCAGCTTTGCAGGAATGCTTGAAAATATCCTCTCCCATGCCCAGGTGGCCTCCAGGCTCTCTGAGACTGTAGGTTTCACCCGTAAAGCTCAGCTGGTTGTGGTAGGAGCCACGTTCCCCGGTGGTGTTGGGGAGATCCTCAGCAAGGTGACTGATTTGGGCAGCATGGTCACTGTTAAAAGCCAGATGCTGCATTATCTCATGCCTCACGTCAAACAGACGTTTCTGAGAGTTAAAGGTGCTGAGAAGATTCTAGAACTTCATCAGGCTCTGAAGAAAGCTGAACTGGAGCATAAAGGAGTGTTGGTGTTCTGCAACTCAGCATCTACTGTCAACTGGCTGGGCTACTCGCTGGAGGAAATGGGCGTTCGTCACACGAGGCTCCAGGGAGAAATGCCGGCTGTCATGAGAGAAGGAATCTTCAGAAACTTCCAGAAAGAAAATGTGGATGTTCTGATTTGCACAGACATCGCTTCAAGAGGTTTGGACACGCAGAGGGTTGGACTTATTGTGAATTATGACTTCCCAGAATCCCACACGGATTACATCCACCGAGCGGGCCGTGTGGGGAGGGCAGGTGGCGCCGGTGGAGGGGAGGTGCTGAGCTTCGTTACTCACAAGTGGGATGTGGAACTTGTGCAAAAAATAGAGACAGCAGCCAGGAGGAGAACTTCCTTACCGGGCCTGGAGTCAGAGATTAAAAAACCCAGCCATAAAACAGACTTTAAAGAAAGTGACAATTGAGCAAAAGGATATTAATATTATTTGTAAATTGAACATGTTTGTTGTTGTTGTAATGTAACTATAAGTAAACATTTACATTGAAACATTTGTATTGTTCTTTATGTTTTCTGTGCATCAAAGCCTTAACTCATGAAACATTTGTGATTCTATGTGAGTTTTTGTTGAAGAACATTTATGTAAGATTTAATGTGTTTATTTCAATAACATCTGTCATTAAACTACTATTTCTGTAGTCTTGTTAATGCCATTATTACTTAACATATAACATAGCAGTACAAACAGTCTAATTAAAACAATCACTCAACTCCAGGTGCTTCTAAGACTAACACACATTTACATAAGACATAGTAGTACATAAAGACACTGTTTTCCTTTATTAGCTGATGTTATGCTTATGCATGTTTTGTTATTTAAAGCTGGTAGTGATTATCTTTAGTATAACATGAGCGAGCGTGATACAGTTCTGGAAGTGAGTGCATGCATCACTACCAACTGTTTATTATGGCCACACAACAGGAGGGTTGCCATGAGATAAATTTGCAACTTTGCTGCAATGTTATTGAGAAGAGAGCTTTTCATAACACTTTAGAAGAAGCATAACCGTGAGCTGTGAGTGGTTCTGATGGGCTTCATTTAAATAGTGACCCAGTCAACTTAAGCACTCTTTCAAATACACATTCATGTTTTCTCCATTTCATTAGCTGTATGCCTAAATCATAAAGGCAAACCATCAGGAGTGATTTACTGTTGATATGTAATGTTCAGAAAAATGACTTTTTCTTTTGCCAGATTATTCGCCATTATTAAAACATATAGAAATATATAAATGCAATTTTAAAGTAGCACAGCCAGTGCAATAGAACTGTAAGAAACAGGACATTGTTTCCAGTCCCTCTGTGCAATATTGAAAAACTGAAGTCACAAATCTCCATTTTGTCTGCAGAGTCATTCAAGGTGAAGCAAACTGCAGAAAAAGTGTCATTTTTAAGGCTACTTAGAAAAATGTTTTGTGCGGTACTATTATGTTGCATTATTGGTCTGTATTGTACGCAGATGTATTCTATAAGGATCAAAGTCATAAGGAAATGACAGAGTCACAATGCAGACATATATACACCTGATATTAAACTGACGTTTTGGAAAATTTACTTTCTTTTTTGTCACTTCAAAGGGAAGATTTTAAGCTTTGAAACCTTTTGGACTTGTTGCTAATGCTAAAAGAACAATGTTTATAAAAGCTTCTGTCCTGATATCTCACAGAGGGGTGCGAGTAATACACTAGTAAGAGATACACACACACACACACACACACACACAGAAAGAGTTTCCATCAGTCTTTTGTTTAGAACAATCTCCGGTATGTCAAACAGTTAACCATAAGCATTTAGATATAGACTTTAAACACTAACACATACTGACTTGCTCCTCAAGGGCCAGCAAACTTATACATGCAATTTATTGTTATTTAAATTAGGTATTTTTTATATTTTTCTTTCATAAATGATATACAATCATAAGAGAAGACATAACATGTAAACAATACAATGTTACTGGATAAATACAAAATTTCAGCATACAGTTGAATATTGAGGTTTATGGCATGTTAAAACTAAGACTTATTAACAAACACTACATAAACTACACAAATGGTGTTTAGACCACTGCTTTGGGACATCTACAGTATAAACACTGTCATGTTTTTTAGTAATTATTCAAAACAAAATTATCATATAATGAACAGAATTATTATAGAGATTTTACTTATTTATATAAACATTAAACATACATTAAATATGTACATAAATATTAAAATTAATAAAACATTCTCATGATAAACACTTAGAAGCAAATGTCACATTATATTGGCTTTTCTTTTCAGGGTAACAAAGTTCACTTTTTTTACTTCAGTGTTCAGATAATTCAAGGGGAAACATAAAAATGGAGGGTTTGACTTGTTTCTTTTTCCATTTTTCAATTTTGGACATGATTGGCTTTTGAGAAGCAGGTATTTTCAAGCTTGGAGCAGACTGACACATAAATTATAAAAAATAATGCTAGCATGAATAAATCGTTCATAATAAACACTGCAATATGCCAAAAAAAATGAATAGTGTATTTTCATTTCATGGTTGAACTGTAAACTGTCCTTTTTTAGTCAGACCACCTCAGGTAAAATTCATGACATCATGGCTGAACCAACAAACCCTCTTGCCTCCGTTTAGTGACAGTCATGATAGTTTCTACCTTAAGTTCTAAGTCTCATATGTTAGTGGTGGAATGCGTGGTGGAGAAGTTCTCCATGCGAATCCGCACCACCTTCTCCACAGGTGGAGGAGAGTAAAGAAAACGACAGGTAAAGACCTGCTGGCAGGCTTTCCTGAAGTTCTCAGAGAGGAAGGCGTACAGGATGGGGTTCACGCAGGAGTTTCCGTAGGCCAGGCAGTGTGAGATGATGCGGAAGGCGAAAGAAGCATCGTTCAGGGGGAACCGGCCAAACTCCACCCACATTGCGATGATGTGGTGCGGCATCCAGCAGATGAGGAAAGCTGCTACGACCAACAACACTGTCTGAGCTGTCTATAAAACAACAACAGAACAATGTTATCATGCTGTATTTGTGTAGATGTTAGCAGATATTGAAGTTATTCATAAAGCTAAATGAATAGTTTAGTAAGTAATGGGGGGTGTGGTCAAAATATTTTGGTATTGAAAATAACTGTGATATTAATAACTATGATTATTGATACAGTTTTAAAACTACACATGGTAAAAGAATCAGTATTTGGATGACATACTGTTATTGTGATTCACTGGCCAAAAAAGAGAAAACAAAATAAATAAAATTAAATATAAATTATAGCATTATTGTTTTGTTATTTTAATAGATACAGCAATAATATGTTACTCTAAATTGCTTTGGCTATGATAACTGTGTGGTGAAAATCTGATATGGTGACAGCCTAAAAATAAATAACGATTAAACATGACAAAAACCGCATGGCAACGGTCTCTACTGTCACTACAAGCATGTGAGACATGGGTAACTGGGATGAGGGTCACTGTAATTGGGCTGAAAATCAGAGGCCGGTCATTACACTGGAGGTGTCTACAGCACAGAGACTGAGGTGGTTCACATGGCACGTGGGTTTGATCTTGTTTATATAGATTTTTTCCCATAATGCATTATGTTTTCAGGAAGAAGGCGGTTGCCACCCGGTGAACCTCACAGTGGGTTTTATAATACACACCTTAAATAGAAGATGAGTGATGAGAGAAGAATTAGCTAAACCATGACACTAAAATTAGCAGTAGTGTGTGGAGGTGAGATTCTTTGATAATGGCTGTTATGTAGTCGTTCTGTTCACAGCCTGAAAAATAAATGGTACTGAGGAAAATAAAAACTGCTTACAGCTTTAACAACTGTCAAAAATACTGCAATTGTTGCTTTGATAGTGTTTTCTTATTCTTTTAGGGTCCAGAATTTATAACCTTGTGTTAAGAGTTCCTTTGATGGTTCTTACTAAATATTACATCAACATACGTACGTCACATACGTCACTGCAGAATAATATGATGACATCATCATTACCCTGTTCAAGTATAATGATGTATAATGAAGCCCTTTACAAAAAACACAGACATACAATTTTCTCAACCGGCTCAATCTAGATACACTAATCAAATCCCACATGCGTTTGAAGAACTGACTCACCCAGGAACGAATTATCACCGTAAGATCTGGTCATTATATCTCAGATGTTTTAAATGACGTACAAAGAACAGAGAGCTGGAAACAGATCTATCTCAAATCTTCCTCCAATATATAAACTCATTACCAGGGAAGATAAGCCCAGCCAGGCTTGTGCTGTTTATAGAGAGTCCGTTTTCTTTAATAAGCCAAGTAGGCCGCAGTGGACAGCATCTGTCTAATGCAAATCACTACCCACACAGAGGGATTTGCTAAGGTTAAGTACTGCTTGTAACAGGAAATTCTGAACAAGGCAGTAATTGTAATATTAGTCTCAGCATATTAAAAAAGGATGTGAAATACATACGCTGGGATAATTATATTTTGTCAAAGTTTTGGCAGAACATGAAAACGAAACAGAGACACAGTAAAAATATTTAATTGGACCCGAGCACCGATTGGGACAGAGGGAGAGAGAGAGAAAAAAACAGCAAAACCATATTAAATGATACAAAATAGTTTAACCGCTATGATTAGTCTAAGCAAGAGAGCGTGAGTCCAAGTGAGTTGAAGAAATTTTCTGGTAAATTTGCCCAAATGAAGTGGTTTAAAACTTAATAGCTTTTGTGTCTTGAGATATTGATGAAATATAATGATAATGATTTAATAAAGACTTCAATGTGGCTGTTACGTTCTTGACTCTCCTATAAAATCTGTGCTAAACTGAAGAGATGTTTTGCTGAGAAACAAACAGCTGGTTAACTTCAGTGTCACACTGGCAATGATTATTTTTAGAAACAGAAACAGAATTTAATCAACTACATGATGTGGAGTGAGTAGCAAATTTTAGACAGAACATTTTCCCAGGAGCTGTCATCATGTGAGACATGGGAGACCTCTCAGCTAACAGGAAACATTCTCAGAACGTTGGCTACAGTTCAAAAAGTTTTTTAAAGTTTTAATTTTAGTTCATAGTTTAATTAGTTAATTATTGCTAGTTAAAACAAACCTGTGTTGGCAACCCATTTTACTTCATGTATTTCTGAGTGAAACAGGATCTATTTAAAAGGAAGAAAAATTAGGATTTAATTATATCCATCAAGAGTTTGGAAATTGGATTGTAAGAAGTGGTTGGAGGGGGGAAAAAAATAACAGGGTAATAACAGCCAGAAAAAGAAATCATTTAAAAGCAGAGCAAATTATATTTTAATGAAAGATATGGAAGAGCAACAGATTATTATAACACCAATCTTTGACAATAATAATAGATACATTACAGAGTAAACAGGGTCAATTCTAATTTCATTGTAACTTTAAATGACTAAATTAATTGCACAGAATATATTACAGAATCTTACATGCAGACATAAATGATGAGTTTGTTATCTTGCGTCTTGGTTTAATTCAGTTCTGCTGTCTGCAGCTATTGTTTTGCAGATGTCAAAACAATCTCATTGAAATGCATAATAGCCAAAGACACGGCTAATCATGCAGAAATGTGTCAAGAGAAATAACTGCTGGAGTCACTAGGCCATCAAAACAAACATACAGTGTTTAGACTCTGCAGTGGAACCGATGCAAATAACCACCAAGTTTCATCTATAACATGACAGACGCGTTTCATTCTGGCACTTGATGAGTGATCTTCACCCTCATCTTCACCCTCATCCACTGTTTAACAAACAGGGGAGAAAAAACGAACATACAAGCGAATGTAAATTTCTATGTGAATGAGCTGTAGAACAAACCGTGTGTGTGTGTATGGGGGGGGGTTTGCTAATAACAGACCGGCTCTTTCACTGATTCAAACATAATTACTGTTATTTTCCCTCAGCCAGCATCCACAGGTCCAAGCTGTCTGGTCAAGGGAAAACAAGTGCACGGTTGGAGACGCTAACCGTTAACTTTGTAGCTTGTTACCAAGAGCTGAAGAGCTGTAAGAGTTTGTCTGCAGTCACACACCTGCTGTGAGCAATTGTGTTCAAATCCCCTCCTTTATCTCACCCGTGTTTCTCTTTATTTCTCTCTACAGTCTTTCGCTTTCAAACACACAAATCTCCTCTTCTCTCCATCTCCTGTGGCTTTAGTCCTGACCTCACCATAACAATGACTCCAACAGTCAGAAAGGTCCATTAAAATGAGATTGAGCTGCTAACAACCAGTAATCTGTCATTAAAACCTGAGAATTTCAGCCGTTCTATCATAGATGAATTTCTTTAATTGATCCTTTTGAGGTTTGTTTATTTTCATCTTTAATTTGCATCAATGCTTTGTCGTGGTCCGATAAATACGTGCAATAGATTGTATTTTGTCTAATGATAGACGAGGAAGTCATTAGCACCAGAAAGACTTCAGAAGTCATTAGAGTTGAGCAGTAATGTGTTACATTTACTCCAATATATTTACTTTTGATTACACTCATGGTCTCACGCTCTACCGGTTGCGTTTGGCAGACACTTTAATCCAAAGCGATTTACAGTGCATTCAAGCTGTTTTAGTACATGTGGTCCCCGGGTATCAAAGCCACTAAAGCAATGCTCTTCCAGCTGAGAAATGACAACACTAACCAATATACAAGAAAAACAAATTCACTGCTCACCACAGAACAGAGGCTTAAACAGCACACAGGACAGGAAATGATTGGGGAAATTAAATCACCTCATTCAGACCTCCAAAAACACAAAGCACATATTTCGTAGGTCATCACGACTTAAATTTATCTTCTCTTTGTTCTCCTACAGGATTGGATGATGTTTAACAGCTGCTGACATTCAATTCCTTGTATACCGAATTTGGACACAACTAAAGCCATTTGTCCTTATGAAGGGACTTCTCATTAATCACCACAACAGAGTCTTTGACCTACAGCAATATATTTCAATTACAGTCATTGCTGAAGATGGAGATATATCATAATATAGCTTACAGATTAACATTTGGTTTGTTCTAAAACGTACCAGTCAGGATAATGTAGTTCAGTTTAAGTCATTGACCTCATGATCAAACAGTTTGTAATTTAAGTTACTTTAATGAGAAAATCTTAAATGTCTTCATTTATATCAACAATTTCAACATAAAATCATAAAGGTAAATGTGTTTTTGCTTTCACTTTTCTATCCACTGCATTAAAACCTTACCAAGTGAAGACACACACACACACACACACACACACACTGCCAGAAGAGGGAATCAAACCTGCAACTATTGGGTTACAAATCAGACTCTCTAACCATTAGGCTACGACCCCATATGTTTAGTTACATACTGTCACTAGTCTCCTGCCTTAAGTATAATTTAGGAGAATTGTTCTGTACTTTTTCACCCCTCTGTATTTTTGCAATACAGTTTTTGGATACTTTACCCAGTATCCATCTCAGACTGACAGACTGACAGACTGAGATTTGATGGCAGCACTGAGAGACTAACCATTTTCCTCACAGAACAACAGTTCATCTGTGCAGATGGTGTATTTACATCTGAAATGGAATAAATTTTGAGGTACATCTTAGTGCTGTGACCCTGATACCATTAGCTCCTTTTAGCTCTGTACACTAAAAGAGAAAGGAAGAAGGAGAGTCTAAATCACTTAACATAACATTCTGTATGCTAGCTTGGTTCCTTTAGCATAAACGTATGATCTTCTTTATGATGGAAATGATGTAGAAGCATGTAAAAAATTCATTATGCATTCCTGTAATGCACTATTAAAGCATGATGCTTGCAACATTGAGGTCATGGGTTTGATTCCCAGAAAATGCATAAAGTCACAAACCATATGTAAATGTGTGTCTTTAATGCACTGTAAGTTGCATTGCATAAAAGCATCTGTTTAAAGCTATTTAAATGTAAAGTGTGCTACACGCTAGGTCGTGGCCTTAACACCGTGGCATGCTTTCGATTTTAAAACTACTGGTCATTAAAAATGTAAATGCTGAAGCTCTCTATAGAGCAAAGTTTAGAAAAATACAACCTGTTTATTTAATTTGTGGTTCATCCTTTTGAGACGTGACATCTGGCTAGTTCAATTACAAGGAAGCATTTCTTTTAAAGCATGCTGGCTCCTTATCCAACACAAATGAGAAAATGTAGTTTTGGCAGCAGCATCAATCAATTGATCTCAAAAGAAACTGAATCCTCGCTACGGCGTACAACAGGCTTGTAACGCGTCTCTCTTTGATGCGTGTAGCAGAGTGTCTTTTCTGTCGAGGTGTGACTGTTCTGCTTTCATTAAATTATTCACTCTAACTAAAATCTTTCATCCTCATTCTTACACTTTTGAGCCAACACAGTTTTGTTGATGTGATTGTTAACATTTAGAGTTTTAGCAAAAGAATATAAAATCATTTCAGTAAATCATTTGTATCTGTTATTGTCACGGACTGCCCAGCTAACAATTTTGGTGGAAAAATGTTGCCTAACATTTCCCTTAAATGACAAAAATGTTAAAAAGTTGCATTACATTACAAGAACATTTTGACTAACTTTAAGAGAACGTTAGGAGAATGTTACCTGTTCGCTGGGTGAGCTATATTAATGATGTGGTGTGTACAACATCAGCCATGACATTCTAGACTGAGAATTTTGCCACATATTAAAACAGAATGAAAGCTGAACAAATCCAGACTTTATGTTATACGGCCCCTCAGACAGCTATTATGTTATTATAAGGTATGTTTACTTCTCTCCTTTATACAGATGTTTTTGTAGCAAATTGACTTTGCACAACAAAGTACATTAATCACAATAATGGTAATGGTCAGAACAACTTGCCTGGCTTTAAACACGAGGGAGATCCCCGATCAATACAGTGTTCATTTACTCAGGATGCAGGCCGCTGACAATAGTGAGAGTTAAGGACTATGTCTGGAACTGTGACAGATGCAGGCAGTCCCTGATGGCACTTGACTGAGTGCAGCGTCCCTGAAGATGCAATGGAGTCATCCTCACGCTTTAAGCTCAGATTACTGTTAGATTTGTGTCATGTATCTTATCTGTATCTGTAGAGATCTGTAGAGCTCACAGGTTTAAATATTAAGTGTGTGTGTGTATGTGTGTATGTGTGTGTGTTTCTTGAGAATTAAACCCATGACCTTTGAATTAATAACACAATGCTCCACCAACTGAGCTGTAGGATCCAATTTTGTGCATGTAGTTCCACACTGTAACAGAATAAATCAAGAATAATGCCAACAACTCATGAATACTTAATATAATATGTACCATAGGCCTTTATGAAAACGTAATTCTGAAACTGGCTATAAATTCTACTTCAGTGTGCTGCATTCATAATACATGTTATATATACATGTAGTCCTTTAATGAGACAATTTGTTACACACACTTCACATTGTGGCTAAAAACATGCCCCCATTACCAGGGAAAATCGCTGTTACACATGGTGTCTCGTGGCTTATTGATTTATAATATCACAATCAGAGGGCAGCAGTTTTATTTTTCCTGCTGTCACAACCTTCAGTTTTGTCACATTTAGCTGTCAGGTTCAAACCGGATTGTAAAAGTGGGCCAAAGAAAAGTTCACTTCAACCAGTCAACACAGAAAGCATATTTGTCACCCACTATGTAGGAAAATAAAGCCCAGATTACAGCTGACATTGGGATTCTTGGTGGTCCAATCACAAGAGGTCAGGAGACCACTCAAATCTCAAATGTGAGTTCTGTGCAGTGGTGTAAATAGCCCTGGGCTTGAATATTTTCTCTTGGCTGTTTTTTGCTGCTTTTTTCACCATGCTACCACCTCTCCTCCGCTTTAATGAGTCACAGACGCTGCGACACGATCACAGATAAAAGTAATTTTACTGACAAAAGATTGTAGTTGAGACAAGCTACACTGTGGGAAACACTATAAGTGTTCAGTTTTGTTCTCTAAAGGTACTGTGTCTGAATTTACTCAGAAAATATGCTGCTCAGCTTCGAAACCTGCAGTTGATCTATTATGTTATTTCAAGCATAACATGTTTGTATTTGAGACCACCCAATTGTCACACATCATTGTACTCCTGTATTTAATGCTGCGATAATCACTTGTGACCTCATCACCAGTGGCTGAACTTACCAAGTATAAAGTGGGTCAAAGAGAGTAAAGACAGGATCAAAGGACAGACAATAATCATGAGCGATTAAACATCAAGCTGAAATGAGTCATGACATAAAAACTAATCTGATGTTACAAGCAGTTTGTTGACTGCGCACGCACACACACACCACACACACGCACGCACACACACCACACACACACGCACACACAAACGCACACACACACCACACGCATGCATGCACACACACCACACACACGTACGCGCACACACACAAACGCACACACACACGCACGCACGAGCACACACCACACGCATGCGCACACACACACAAACGCACGCACACACACACCACACACGCACGAGCACACACCACACACACACGAGCACACACCACACGCATGCGCACAAACGCACACACACACGCATGTACGCACGCACGCACACACACACACACGCACGCACACACACTCATAGACTATTATTTTTATATTCATCTAGTTATAAACACCACACCCTTACCTAAACGTTCTGCCTTTTAACAATCAGAAAAATGTTGCTTACTGTTTTTTTGTGCATTAACCAATAAGTATGTCCCTAAAATAAGGTTTTGGTACAATTTCTCCTAAATTAGCTAAAGTTCTGAGCAGCTGGGCACACACTCCTTAAAAACATATATAACCTAATAAAACATAAAACCTTGCTCTAATGCAGATGAAATGGGTGAAACGCATGTTTTGCATTTTATTGTGGGTTATCGTAAATCTGTCGTGTCTTTGCTGACATTTATTCTGACAAGAGCCAAATGTGAACCATCAAAAGGTTACAGGCATTAATCTACAAGTTCTTCTGTCACAGATGTTTATGAGTAAAGTAATGCCCTGTGACTCGCTGTGGGGGGGATGACCCGGAATGTTCTTCTGTTAAGTCGGCCCCCCATCAGCAGTTATCTGCTTAGCATATATAAAGTATTTAGCCTTGAACAATCTTTGCTAGTTTTCACAGGGACAATTTTGCCCTTTAGCAAACCATTAAAAAAACACATTTTACTACACAAATCCCTTTATCACATTAATTTATTAGGTGTAATTTATTGCAGACAACATTAAAGTCACGTCTGTGCATATCTATGAGGGGTTTGGTTTTGAAAAATTTACTGCAATGTTTCTGAAATGTTCTTGGGAACTTTTTCCCTTTAGTAAACTCTCTCAGTTTTATCCGTCATGCCAGATGGAAACTGTATCTTTTTTTTACATTTTTAGTCTGTTATTCAAAACAGTGACAAATGATCTAAATGTCATGTTTAATGACTTTCTAAACAGGCAACCAGATATGAGGAACATCAGTGGATTCATTTATCTTTGAGTAAAATGAGAAACAGATGAAGAAACAAAATCCACCTCAGATTATCCTCTTACACAGCAACAAAGGCGTATACGCTTAAATAGTTCAGTAGAGCGAATGAAAAAATAGCAGGTACTTACAAAAACTACAGCCTTTACAAAGTTATTTCAAATACAAAAAGTTGAATAATCACAATCATAAAATGGAACATCTTCCGCAATGACATTCTGACTCGTTTATAATGACATGCCTGAAATCTGCCTCTGTCCAAATCATAATGAAAATCTCACATTATCACAGGTAGGCCAAAGACATTGAGTGAAAGACACTCATCCGAGGCCAGATTTTTTTTATAATTCAAATGTTGAATATAGAATATTTTTGCATAGATTTAACTGAAAATACAAAAACGTCTGAATCAGCAGTTAAGAATTTGTTCTGGGATACAGGCCAGCATTGATGAGAAGCTGTGTCAACACGCTTTTTAGACTGTGAAATAGATGGTTTTCCAGAGAAGTGGGATTATTGTAGCTGCTGTGATAATGGCCACCATAATCACACAGAAATCGCCACATGAAGCGATGCTTCAGTTATATCTCAGAGACACACCAGATTTTTCTAGGAAGTCTTCAAAAAGCAAAGATTTAGAAGCCAAATGACCGTTAAATGACAGAATTGCTAAAAATTAGTGCCTATCCAGAATCGATGTCTTCATCCTCACATCCTCATTCAGCGGTTGAATGAGATAACATAGAATTGCACAGATTATCCCAGCTAACAGGGAATGTCCTCAGAACATTGTCTAATGTTGTTTTAAAGTTCTCTCAAGGCTGCCAAAAACATTCTTTAGGCATGTTTAGGTGTATTCTTACATAAAGATAAATACATTTTACATCTCTGTGATGCATGCCAGTCCAGTTTTAAATTTCAAATTTCAGCCATTTTAAACGCTATACTGTATACTGCTATACGGTAGCTTAGCTGGTAGGTTTTGCTAGTGCTAGTTATGGGGTTATATTGCCAGAGCCACGTGAACTGAAAAGATGCATATCCCAAATGCCCAGTAAATTGCTTTGAATGAAAGTGTCTATCAAA
>JBAJNP010008556.1:0-19990 GCA_036877545.1 Yasuhikotakia modesta
TGTGTGTGTGTATTTATCATTGATGTTTATGAGTGTGTATTTATCATTGATGTTTGTGTATGTGTGTGTGTGTATTTCAGGTTCTCAGTGAGACTCTTTGTCCCACGTGGGATCAGTTGCTTGTGTTTGATAATGTTGAGCTGTACGGTGAGGCCAGTGAACTTCGTGACGACCCTCCGATTATCGTCATTGAACTCTATGACCAGGACACTGTGGTGAGTTTATATGACAACAACACAACAAACCAAAACTTTCCAAGCTAAAGTTCATTGCATAACTGTGTGACGCTGTATGTGTATTACAATAAGTGTGAAAATGTGCCCTATTGTCCTGACATCATGTTTGTTCCTGTTTAAAATCTTCTGGTCCTGCCCTTTTGTTGGACGGCGTTGTGGCTAAGTAGAGTGTGAACGTTTATTTCCACACTGCTGTCATTTGGGCCTGTCTGTGTTTGTGTAGATAGCAAACTTCAGCAAGACATGCAATTGGTGGGATTGCCAAAAGATTTAATCTTTCACACTGTTTCCTTCTGAGAGAGTTCTTGCTTATAAAAAGTTGTGGCCACATCCCATCTCTTGCATTTCCTTTAATTAATAGTGTTTCTTAGTCCAGTAGCTGTAGTTTCTATGAAGCTGTACTGTAGTTTATAGTGTTCATTGCTGTGGTTTATTTGGGTATTTGAATGAAAGTAATACTGGCAACAGAGGCCAGTGTTAGACCTTTGATACTTCATGGACATATAGCGCCCATGATCTTTTGTGAAGCTGCAATCTGGACTGCAAACTTTTGCTTCTCTCAATTCTTGTACATTAATTGATTTTTGTTCATTTTAACCCCTAAAAATGAATTGCAGCTTTAAATATTTAGAAGGTTATTGATCTCACAGGAGCAAAAGAAACCCAAGCAGAAGTCTGTAAACGTTATCGTCCATCTTTAACGTTTAATAAACAGTTACTTCCCAGCAGTAAAGTTCCTATGCTGTGTAATTGAAAGGGCATGTGGTAATACTGACCTCTGGTGTTTAAAGAGTGTAATTGCCTTTTTTATTGTGTGGCATCCAGGGAAAAGCAGAGTTTATTGGGCGAACATTCGCAAAGCCGCTCACTAAGATGGTTGATGAGCATTACGGCCCCCCGCGGTTCCCCCCCCAGCTGGAGTACTACCAGATCTACAGAGGGAACTGTACTGCCGGAGATCTGCTGGCTGCGTTTGAACTGCTGCAGGTGGGACTGCTACACTGTGGGTCCTGTTACATAATCTGGTCCCGGGTGAAATGAGTGTTTCTTAAAGTAATATGTTCCCCAAAACTGAAAATGATGTAATCGTTTATCACCCTTGTCTTGTTCCAATCCAGTAAGACCTTCTTTCTTCCTAGAATACCAAACACTTTTAAACTCACTCCTTCATACAGTAAAGTGAATGGGGACCAGAAGCTGAATGGGGACTAGAGGCTGACAGGAACCAAAAATATGCATGAATGAATAATTTAAAATGAATGTATCAAATCCAAAGCCTCTATGACTTTAATGCTGTGTTTTAAGTCTTTTGAAGCTACGAGAAGTTTTGAGTGTAAAAACTCTTTTGTGTTTCAAAGAAAATGTCACTGGTTCTGAAAGGCATAAAAGTGATTAAATGATGACAGACTTTTATAGAAATATTCATTTAACAAAAATCTTCTAAAAATAAAACAGAAAAGTACATACAATCGAACAGACATAAAGACACAGATCTATCCTTTAACATAGCTTGAATCTTTTCCTTCTTTCTTGCTTTTGTCTTCATTTCTCATCTCATTATTCCATAATCGCCATTATTCCCGTCTTTCTGCTGTGCTCTTCTGCGGCATCTCGGACAGATTCCGTTTGATGATAAGGAGATCAGGAACGCTCTTATTGCTGTCCATGGCTTTGCTGTGCCAGAAGTCAAGGTGCAATAACATCAGATTTACCCTCTTCTTTGCTTCTTTGCTTTTCATTCTTGTGTAACTGACTCCATCCGTTTTGCTATTTCTATGCTTGTGCTTCTCTGCGGAATAAAAAGAATAAAACAAAATTATAAGATTTAATGCCAAAACAGGAAATTAACTAAACCCGTCATGACCATATGCTGGACTATATATATGCTGGACAGCATCATAAAGGTAAATTCTAGACTATCAGTAAGTTGGTGATATATTTTCATTTATGAATATCTGTCCACAGGTTGGGCCAGCTGGACGAGCAGCACTGCCTCCAATTGATGGTCCGACAGATTCTGACCACGGGCCAATACTTCCTGTTCCGTTGGGCATACGTCCGGTTCTCAGTCGATATCGCATTGAGGTAAAAGCCGTAGCCACCACAACATACAAAATGACATTATAAAAGCTCTTCATTGGTGTATGACTTGCAAGTTTTGTGGATGAGTGTTTATGACCCAATGATCTTCTTCAGGTCTTGTTCTGGGGTCTGAGGGACCTTAAAAGAGTGAACCTGGCCCAGGTGGACAGGCCTCGGGTGGACATCGAGTGTGCGGGGAAAGGAGTCCAGTCGGCTCTTATTCAGAACTACAAGAAGAATCCAAACTTCAGCACATTGGTGAAATGGTTTGAAGTGGTGAGCAGAGCCGTATGGTGCATTTGAATAAACCTTTCTTCATTTTATTATTGTTTAAACAGTTTCCTGAAGTGACTTTGTCCTACAGGACCTGCCTGAAAATGAACTGCTCCATCCACCACTGAATATTCGTGTGGTGGACTGCAGGGCCTTCGGACGCTACACTCTGGTGGGGTCTCATGCTGTAACCAGCCTTCGCAAGTTCATCTACAGCCCCCCCGATAAGACTGCTAATAACTGGGCTCACACAGGTACCTGCCATGTTCAGTTCTGTTGCTATCGGGGCTGTTTTGTGTTTACCAGCATTATTTCTTAGTCACTTAATAAGCTAGTTTGTGAGTGTAGCTTTTCTGTAAGTCTTTAACTGTAAGTCAAGATGAGTTTACATGCATAATAAGAAGTTCTGAAATTAAATTTTTAACTTAAATATTTATGCTGATGATATAATTTGCACAGATAAACTGAAAAAATAGAAGCGTTATCACAATACATATTTAATATGTATTTGCATTTTAATGTCTTAGTATAAAGTTTCTTTTTCCAGCTTTTCTGACTTTTCTGTCCTTTTCTGTCTCTTTTCTCTTTCTGCCTCTGGTCTGTTCGTGGTGCTGTACTTTTCTTTCCTGGTGTTGGTATTGGGTCATTGCTTGCTGAATCATATGACCCCACCCACACCAGCTAGACTTGCCAATGGCTACATGGCTCTCACCAATGGGACGTGTCATTCCCGCCCCCACTCCCGCCCCATTTCTCATCCCTCAGGTGATATAGTGGTTAATATGGACCCTGAACCCAACATTAAGAAGATGGACACTGTTGTGAAGCTTGATGCTGTGAGTAGATGAAGTTTTGAGAAGAACTTGAAAAGAGTTCTTCTCTTGTCATGTTGGTGTGTCGTGCAATCTGTTGTGGTCTGTATTTGATGTATGTCTGTGTGGTCTTGTCCTTGTAGACCACTGATGCTGTTATAAAAGTTGACCTGGTAAGTCTTTGTTTTAGACACAGATTTAAATGTCTAGTTTTTGTTTACTTTAATACACGTAACATGATTATGATTGTAACCACAATACGTTTACATTAAAATAAGCATCTTCTGTCTGAACAGAATGAGGACGAGAAAGATAAAGAGAAAAAGAAGAAGAAGAAAAAGAAGGGCGATGAAATAGAGGAAGAGGAACCTGACGAGAGCATGTTGGACTGGTGGTCCAAATACTTTGCCTCCATTGAGACCATGATGGAGGTGAGGGGCTTTTGCTAAATCTTCTGATAACTCAGATGTTCTCTTCAGTCACAACATACCTTCCTTGAACCCAGAACCTCAGAGCTCAGGAGGCAGCTATGGCTGAGGCAGAAGAAAAGGAAGATCTGGAGATAGCAGCAGAGAGTGCAGGTACCCAACAATTTTAGGTTGTAGGAACGTTTCCCTAACATTGTAATAAAAATGTTAAAAATGGAACATCCATTTAAAACATCCAGGTGTGTGGTTTATCAAACTTTAATTATTTGTAATATTTTTAAAATGCTCCACCAACAATTTAAGAGCAACAGTTTTGATTTTTATGATATATAACATAAAAACGTTTAATTAACGTTAAGGCAAAAACATTTTTTGAATCTTTGACACAACTTCTGGGAGAATGTTGAGAGAATTTTAGCCAACATTCTAAAAATGTTTCCCGTTAGCTGGTAACCACAGATCTTCACAGACAATCAAGTCATACACCCATCATGTGCCAGTATTTGTGTTCATTGCAAGCCGTAAAAGTTACATTATAAACCATGAGCAGTTGTTTTAAAAATAAACGAAAGCTGTTCAGTAATTCCAACAATGTCTAATCTGATACTTCATGATTTGGAAATTCATTATACAGCCAATAATAATATAAAATATGTGTGTGTATATATATATAGGGTAGATATATATAATATAAAACAACTCTCATGGTAAGAACATCATTGTTCATGACAAACATCCATTCAAAGTCGCGTCTATGGTATTGTGCTCATCCATTACTCACATCCGTCCATCCCATAATTCACCTCCAACCTCAGAGATCAAAGCTGATGACTCTTCCATGAAAGGCACCAAACTGAAGGAGAAGAGCAAAGACAAGAAGAGCTCCAAGGACAAAAAGAAGAACCATGAAGCAGCTGAGAAACGCCCTCCAAAACCTAAAGTTGATGAACTCATGGTCTGTGCTTTTAAACCTGCTACATAAAACACATCTCAATAAATCAATGACACCCATTAGCATTAACAAGCATTGTACGTTACGCTAAGTACAATGCTAGCGTCGGTAGCGCTGTAATGTAACAGAGCTGTTTTACAGGTGTACAATAAAGAACTGGAAAGTGAGTTTGGTAACTTTGAGGACTGGCTGCACACCTTCAACCTCTACAGAGGGAAAGCTGGAGATGATGAAGATCACAATGTGATAGATGATGACAGGATTGTGGGCAGATTCAAGGTCAGATCTTCTGTTTCCCACCTGCTGACTAGAACTTTCACTTTTGGATAAACACAACAAAATTCACTTTGTTGTGTTTTATCTTATGATGCAGGGTTCCCTCTGTATGTACAAACTGCCACTGTCTGAGGAGGTCACCAGGGAGGCGGGGTTTGATCCTAATATGGGCATGTTCCAAAGTATTCCTCACAACGATCCAATCAATGTTCTGATCAGGATTTACATCATTAGAGTGAGTGAACCCTGAACTCTGATTGGCTGTGTTCTAAAGGCACTGTTTTAAATAAATGACTGACTGACTGTCTTTTAAGGCCACAGACTTACACCCTGCGGATATAAATGGAAAAGCTGATCCGTATATAGTCATTCGATTGGGAAAAACTGAGGTTAGGGACAAGGAAAACTACATATCTAAGCAGCTGAATCCTGTCTTTGGAAAGTGAGTCTGTTTAATTTAAGTCTGCTATAAGCAAACCTCTGAATTTATTTGAACTCCTATAGTTAATGTATGTACAGTATGTATACATTATATTGCCCTCCTTCTTCTGCTCCTAAGGTCATTTGACATAGAGGCCACATTCCCTATGGAGTCCATGCTGACTGTGGCAGTGTATGACTGGGACTTGGTTGGAACGGATGATCTGATTGGAGAAACTAAGATTGATTTGGAGAACAGATACTATAGCAAACACAGAGCTACATGCGGCATCGCGTCTCACTATTCTGTGTGAGTGTTCTTTGTTCCTATATACTATAGTTCACTTTATAAAGTATGCTATAGGATGACATTAAATCTAAACATTTGAGCTCTTTATGTATAAAACACCATGTTACAGTAAATTTGAATGTCAATATTGAATATCTATACGGTTTAGCCATGGTTACAATGTGTGGAGAGACCCCCAGAAACCATCTCAGATCCTTACTAAGTTGTGCAAGGAAGGAAAATTGGATGGGCCCCACTATGGACCCGGTGGCAAGGTTAAGGTCGCAAACCGTGTCTTTCTTGGGCAGACAGAAATTGAGGATGAGAGCGGTGAGACATTCATGATGCGTTTTCATGAAGCTTTAGGAATAATTCCTATAATGACTTTGAAGGAGTTTTCATGTTCTTCTCAGAACATCTCCATTGTGTTTGGCTTGCAGGTCTTAAGAAGCAGACAGAGGAGCACTTGGCTCTCACGGTTCTTAGGCATTGGGAGGAGATACCACGTGTTGGTTGCAAACTCATTCCTGAGCATGTGGAGACCAGACCGCTGCTAAACCCTGACAAGCCAGGCATAGAGCAGGTACCAAACACCAGCAAAGTACCACCACGGTTACCAAGGAGCTACCATGATGTTCATACATTTCACAATGCTGTGGAAGGTATTTCCATGCATCAGTTAGTTTCATGTGTTTAATCCCTCAGGGAAGAATTGAAATGTGGGTGGACATGTTTCCCATGGATGTACCGGCACCAGGACCAGCCATTGACATATCACCACGCAAACCAAAGAGGTGGGTGATCCGGTTACACAACACAGACATCAGAGTCTCAGGATGGTGTGTCTTCCTCTATACAAAATTTGAAACACAAGACCAGCTTTGGTGAGGTACTTAGATTTTGTTGGTGGGTTGTTGACAAGATATCTGAGGTTTCATAAGCTCATTTTAATTCATAGACAACATGGCATTCATTTTACTTTCAAGATGTATTTGTCACAGCGCTTCACATGAACTAGTGAAGACAAAAGGGTAAAAAAAGGGTGAAAACTTATAAGAAACACTGACCGGTTACATCACCTAAAATATGTTTTATACATTTTCATTTTTATATAACTTGGAACATAAATTTTGTGCCTGCATGTATTTTCCAACGTTTTCCCTTATATAAGTCTCTAGACACAGGAAAGAAATTTTGCTTTGATGTGTGAGGAACCATTAGGTTTAGATGAGACAAAAAGATGAAAGCTTTAATAAATCAGTCATGCTAAGATCACATTTCTTTTCTGAGATCACAGCCCCCTTAAGCAAGAGATTGCTTCATTATTTAGACTGCTTTTGCAAATTATTATTCCTGCTGAACTGGCAGTGCGACCCGTTTGACAGAAATCCTCTTTACTGCTTCTTTTTATATATGCTAATTGTTAGAACTTTAACCAGTTGTTTTGTCATTTTCAGCTACAGTTAAGATACAACGGAACTGCAAAAAAGACGCCTCCAAACTTTTAGTTGGTGTTCTGTTTCTTTCCCTCTTTTATCTCCATGGTTCTGAAGAACGCACCATTTCCTCGCCTGTTCTTCCTTGTGCTCCGAAACTGCCGTGTTTCACTCAGGAATGTTTATTCATAAGATGCTGATCCCGTTTTTTCCTCCCAGATATGAGCTCAGGGTGATAATATGGAACACTGACGAGGTTATTCTGGAAGACGATGATTACTTCACAGGGGAAAAGTCCAGTGACATATTTGTGAGGGGGTAGGTATGGGCAGGTGTGTGAAAAGTGTGTGGGTGTTAATCGGAAACCTCTGTTTCTGTTTCCTTTTGTTGTTTATCTGTACGTCTCGTTGCGTTTGGTGTTATTTTGTGTGTGGCCCCCCCTCCCCACCCCCATGTCATCGCTGTGCCGTCTAGCTTTGAGCTTCGCGTTATTATTTGGAACACTGATGACGTAATTCTAGAAGACGATGCTTTCATGACAGGAGAGAAGATGTCTGACATCTATGTCAGGGGGTACGATCGCATGGCTCGAATGCTCCGCCCACCGCCTGCCCACAGCTTAGAATTCCCGCCCCCTTCCATTCACAACCAATTAAATAATGCCACTTACCACACAGGACCATATCATTCAAACTGACACTATTGGCTAAAAGTTATCTTATAAATCTTATAAAATTGGTGATGAATATTACATGCTAAGTGCTATGGTCCTTTTTGTTTTCTTCAAGGCTTTAGCAAGTCTTGAGGAAAGAGACGTTTCTCTTAACAAATACTGCATGAAAGCATTTGATGTCTGTTTGCATGTGGCATTTGCATTTGAAGGCTTTTGGTTGTAAAAACTTTAAGTTTAAGCCCCTCCCCCTTCATGTTGCCTCCTTTACTTTTAACTGTATTTAAGGTTTTTTGCTTAATTTTTATCTTAAGGATTTATCTCTTTTTGTAACCTTAAATTATAGAGTTATGCCTGTATTTAATCCATATAACAATAAAGAGTCAAATACAAACATACAGTAGCTATATATAATATTGAAGAGATGCATTAAATGCATTAGGACAGGCAAATTCTCAGCATATAGTTCCAGACTTCCAGTGTTTTCTTTTAAGTGATGCTGTAAAAATAACAAGCGTTATATCTGAATAAATGCTGTTGTAGGATTTAAATTTTTGTTTTTTCTTCATACAAACCCTGTAGATTTTATAGCTACAAAGCTCAATGCAACATGCAACTGGAATAGAATTTTTAAATGTATTTTTTGTGTCATACAATAAATACAGCTACATAAATAGCTCTTCCAATGTTTTGAATACGGCCAATGTATAAATACAATTTACCTGCATGTTGTCATTTGGGAATGCATAAATGCACAGAACTTCTCTTTCTTCAGAACATACAGTATTTGCATGTTTTTATCATTCCACACTGAGAACCATACAGTATGTGTCTTACAAAACAACGTCTATCAATTGCACCTGATGTTTGTTTTCAGCTGGCTGAAGGGACAACAGGAAGATAAGCAGGACACAGACGTTCATTATCACTCCCTGACAGGAGAGGGAAACTTCAACTGGCGCTTCGTCTTTCCCTTTGACTATCTGATGGCTGAGGAAAAGATCGTCATCTCCAAGAAGGAATCCATGTTTTCTTGGGATGAGACAGAGTACAAGATTCCTGCCAGACTCACGCTTCAAGTTTGGGATGCCGACCACTTCTCTGCAGATGATTTCCTCGGTATGACGGAGATGTTTAAGTTTAAAAAGACATTAAATACTATGAATTTTTAAGGTTTTCAGGATCTGTTTTTCGTAATTAAAATAAATAACTATAAATTACTGATGCCTAATCACCCTCCCACCTCATTAAAGCTACAGGATACGATCATTTAGATACTAATTACACCGAGATTATTTTGAAGATGGATTAATTCAGAGAAGTGTCATTAATTCTCAAAACTCGCTGTGGAAACAAAATATCAGCTGTCTATGTTTGCAGGTGCGATCGAGTTGGATTTAAATAAGTTTCCCCGCGGGGCAAAAACAGCAAAGCAGTGTTCCCTCGACATGGTTCTAAAAGAGCAGGAACTTCCGACCATCTCCATCTTCAAACAGAAGAGAGTGAAGGGCTGGTGGCCATTTGTGGCCCGAGATGAGAATGATGAATTTGAACTTACTGTGAGTTAAAATGATTCACATAACAAATGATATTGATATGTTTAGATTACAGAATGGTTATTTACTGTCGGTTGTAGAAGGAAAAGTTTGCCTCACTAACATGTTAATGATGTTATTACAGGGAAAAGTGGAGGCGGAGCTCCATCTACTGACAGCGGAGGAGGCCGAGAAAAGTCCAGTCGGTCTTGGGCGGAATGATCCAGAACCACTGGAGAAACCAAAGTAAGAAACTCTCATATAAAACACACTCACATACAGTGTATGTGATTCACACAGTCCCTATATGTGTTCAGTCTATAGTATATAGTATATAGGATGTGCTAATTATATAGAGATCTATACTGGATGTAAATAGGAGACATATAGAGTTAAGACCCCTGTAGCTTTAAGAGGTATTTTAAAAGATTTTATAGGGTATTTACAGGTAAAGCACAAACACTGAAGCATAAAATGGGGTTAAGTCAAAAGCGTTCTTGAGTACAAGCTAACACTCCCACTCTCCTCTTTCACATCCTTCCTTCCTCTATGTGACTGCTCTTCCTTCGCCTACCCTACCCTATCCTGTCCGTTTCCTTCATTTCAACCCCATTCCTGCTTTGGATAAAGTCGTCCAGACACCAGTCTAATGTGGTTCATGAACCCTCTGAAGTCAATACGATACTTCATTTGGCACAACTACCGTTGGCTGATCCTGAAGGCTCTGGCCCTGCTGCTCTTCCTCCTCCTTGTCGGGCTCTTCCTCTACTCTATTCCTGGATACCTGGTCAAGAAACTCCTAGGGGCGTGAGGAGAGAGGGGAAGACCACCGGTAGCCCACCCTAACTGCCTCTGCTTTCTCTGCACTTGTTATGTCTTAGCACAACTCAAACCTTCAGTGTTTCCTGCCACAGTGTGTTTCAGTGTTGTTACTGTTCAAAGGCCTAATCCCTGGAATTGAGGGATTGTAGGTAACGACTAGCTGCTATTTCCACACAAATCTGTCTTCCTGTCATTTCTTTTCTCATTCTTATCCATCTCTGTTTAACTGTATGTGTGTGTGCCATGGTAAACTTAGGCCTGTGTGTTTGTATTTGCATCTGATTGTTAATTTCGGCAAGACTTGCAATATTTAGAATGTGAATTTTATTAGAACTATAGTCACTGTTCGCTACTTTGCTTGTATGCTTTTGTACTGGTCTGTTGCTCTATATAATTTAAAGCTATTATGCACACAAGAGAGCAGTAGAGTTATCGTAGGCAAATGTCTTGAGCAATGCTGGCGTTTCCTGAGGAGAATGTAATTGAATAATATGCCTGTGAGATGTTTTACAGCTTCGATCATGAGCATAGCTTTCTAACCACTAATATACATATTACCTCTCTTTCTCCATCATCCATGGTTTCGCCTTTAACCCACCGCCTCGTACCTGCAACCCCTCTCACGTCCACCAATCGCAGCCGGCCTGACACCACCTTCCTGTGGTTTCTGAGTCCGTTGAAGGCCATTCGTTATCTGATATGCAACCGCTACAAGTGGCTCATCATCAAGATCGTCTTGGCTCTGCTGCTGCTGATCATGGTGGGCCTGTTTCTCTACAGCATGCCAGGCTATCTGGTTAAGAAACTGCTTGGGGCGTAGAAGGTTGTAGAAGGTTGGTTCAGACACGGCCCTTCCATCTCAGTGGCTCATTGGTTGTATCTTCTCACAATATATCCTGCTTAAATAACAACATCTCTAGAGTTTTCCATCCTTACAGCTGCTCTCTAAACATCTCAGATGTCTTGTTTTATTAATGCTTTTCAGAATCAATTTGCATGTCTTGCCCAGAAAAGATCAATTATCTTTCTCTCTGTTGGTCGTAGAAAGAACGGAAAGTAGCACTGGTGTCTATTTTAGTACGGAATTATTAAATAAACCTGAGTTGTCGGTTACAGTATTAATTTCTGCGTTTACATGCATTGCTACAGATCCTTGGATGTTACTGTCATTGTCTGGGCTTGTATGTGTTGCTGCTAAAAGCACAATAAGCATGTCTTAAAAAGATGATTTGTTTATCAGTAGCTACAGTTACATAAGAAACAATGTGATAGGCTTGCGAGCCTCATGCAGTGTATATTTAAAGCTGCAATCTGTAACTTTCGCCTCTGTAGCGCCATCTCTGTTTGAAATGTAAATTGCAGGGTATTTGCAGAGATTGCAGAGGTATTTTGTGGAGTTTCAAAATTTTAGCTCTAAACAACAGCTATAAAAACAAGCTACAAACACTCCAACATCTACAGCATCTGGACATGCACCGATACACAGACAGACATTTCCAGCAAAAACAGACCCAACAGCTCAAATTATGAATCAATATTATAAACTTACCATTGCAAATTTGGGTAAAGAAATGATGTTTAACACTGATTTGTAATATTTTGGCTCAGTAACTGCTTTTTGTTTATTTATTACCAAAAAGTTGCGGATTACAGCTTTAATATAAATATGTATAAAATATGTAATTTGATTACACTTTGCCTGATGTTTGCACTTTCAATTCATTACACAAATCTTCTAAACACTAGTAAGATAATGTCGTTTAATCTGTAGAATAGATTCCCAGCCCTTTTCCTGGAGGTCGCCCAAAAGGACACATCTGATGTCTACTGTCAGGCACACTCATTTCAGGGCTGAATCAGGTGATTTAGGACACATCCGAAATCTTAGGTGAGGGTCCTCCAGTAACAGGGCTGGGAACCATTGCTTTGGAGAAATAGTTTTACTTGACATTTAAATAACAAAATATAATAATGTTTAAATAACAAACTGGAGTCTTTTTTATGCTTCTTTCTGTTAGCTAATTTTGCTTGCTGTGTACATTTACTTGTTTGCTTGATAACTTGTGTTTAATTAATGGTACATGTGTTTGCACTAATTTCAGCCTGTTTATATACAGAGGGTGTACTTAATTCTTGTACGTGTGCAATATATTTATTTTTGTCAGTATGATGACAATAAAATTAACTTAATAAAATAAAAAGTACTGAAAAACTTTTGCGTGTGTGTGTGTGGTGTGTATGTATGTATGTGTGATTTGTTAGGGTGTGAATGAGAGTCAATCTGTAGTATTTATATAGTGGTTTAATATACATTGTAGATAATAGAAATGTATTGTGATATGTGCCCGTGTAGTTGTATAACCCTGTCTTCTTTCATACAGTCGTCCAACCACCAGCCTATCATGGCTGTTGAGTCCAATACGCGTGACCTGCATCACGGGCTGCCGGCAGTATAAGCTGGGGATAGCAGTGACTCTTCTCAGCGTTTCTGGTCTGATCTTTTTATGCCTCCTGTTTTTTTCTCTACCTTCAGCTGTCGTTCAGAAGATCTTCAACATCTCAGGCTAATCACCTGATATCACAGTAATGTGCACAAACAGACCATTGAAATGATATAAGCAGTTTATGAGTATGAGATCATTGGTTTTTAGAAATAATATTCAATTCTTTCAAAGTTTGCAAACCATATCAATATTATGACATTAGTAATGCATTCATACATTCTTTATTCATCCATAAAGCCTTTTTACTCTAATAAATAAGTAGTTAAATGCTGGCCAAGATGTAATATAAATATTTGTGTTTAAGTTGTCCACATTATTGCAACTTAATGAACAATTCCTAATGTTTATAAACAGTATGTCATAATCTATGCTTTTGTGTTTACATTTAATTTATCTCATGATGTTTTTGTTCTTGGTCAGGTCTGAAACCAGTTTAGCACAGTTACATTTTAATCACAATATGTTGTTTATTTTATTTATTTCCTGTTTGTTACATATTTGTTCAACAAACTGTTAAACATTTTTTAAAAAAAATGTGAACGACTCTTGTCTTGACAATTCAATAATATCCAATATTAAATGAACGCTTTAATAAATCACAAACGAGTTTCGGGACCTCCAGGCCACCGTATTGCGATGAGTCGCTGCGCTACACGTCGAACTCCTATTGGCTGATTTCGTCTCCGGGTGCAGGTGGACCAATCAGAGCGGGCCACGGTACGAAAGCGTTGCGTTTTGCGCCGCTGGTTGGTGAGCCGCATTGTGTGCGTGAGTGTATGAACGCCGCCGAGCCTCAACATTTCTTACACATTTCGTTTAGATACAAGCAGAAACCATGCGAACGCTTTTGGGTGAGTTATTGCATTAGTTCACGGTTGTAATTGTGTTTGCAAAATGTAGCATTTGATGATGATGATGATGATGGCATGGGAAACCCTAATGGTGTTGGATTTATCATGCTAACATGTTGAATTCCTTGAAGGAAAGGACAACAGACAAGGACCATTATGTAGATCTTTTAAAGAGCATTTGAAGCATGGGTTTAAGTTATTATTTTAAGTATTAAAGTTTAGGTAGACATGCAAGTGTAAAGTGAGAGATGGGATTTGGGCCTGGAAATGAAGGCAGATTTTGATCCAGGTGCACAAAACTAAAGTCGTTTTTCTTCATTCGTAACGTATGTGGTTAGTTTTAGTTTTATAAATCAGATCTAACGTGTAACGATGACAAACTTTGTTTAATATAAGTGAGATCACACGCTGTGTCCCAGTACTGATGGAGATTTTTATCGTTTTTTATCCCTTTTTTTATTATTGGTGTTTCCCTTGTTTCTCAGGTGTGCTGGCGTGTTCTCTGACCGTTCTTTCCGTCCGGGGTTTGTACTCTTCCGGGGACGATGTGGTTGAACTCAACCCCTCCAATTTCAACAGAGAGGTTCTGCAGAGCGACAGCCTGTGGCTGGTTGAGTTTTATGCCCCCTGGTAAGTTTAAGAAGTTTGACGTTTCCTGGATGTGTGTCTCGTTTTAGGTTTGCAATGGCAGCTCAAGTTACTTTCTGTAACCCTGATGTTGATTATTATCATATTAGGCATAAACGTGCGCAAATCTGTGTAATTCAAGTGATGGTGAGAGTTTGTGAAAAAGTTTGTTTTTTCATACAGTGTTGTGGATGAACCTCAGAAGCCACAGACCTCCATTAATGAACTTTATTTGCATGTTTTTCATCTCATTGGTTTGTGTTTGCATATGTTCTGTGGTTTATTGATGGCTACAGTACCTGACATCCTATGGGTTGTTTTAAAGGTGTGGCCACTGTAAGAGCTTGGCTCCAGAATGGAAGAAGGCAGCCACAGCTTTAAAGGTAAATTCTGGGCTTGTTCTTACCATAACTGAACCTTCTTAAGTTGCTTAGAACTGGTTTTAAGCTGGGTTGTAGTTTCCTGCGATTGCTGATGCTGGTTCTGTTACGCAGGGCATTGTAAAGATCGGTGCTGTGGATGCAGATCAGCACAACTCTCTGGGGGGCCAGTATGGTGTCCGAGGCTTCCCAACTATTAAGATCTTTGGAGCCAACAAACAAAAACCAGAAGATTATCAAGGTTTGGTCTTATTATGCAAACATTTAAACAAAATACATTTGCAAAGCAACAATGCAGAATCTACAGCTAATGGCTTGTAGGCACTACAACAGGTTTCTATAATAAACATATAAATCTGCTTTGGACAGTAAGAGCATCATAGTGTGTTGTTGCCATGCTGATGAAGTGCTAGCCAATCAGAGCTCATTCTGTACTTTGAAAGGTGGAGCTTCACAGAACCAGGAACTCAGCCTGTTGCTTTAAGACTGGAAAGTGCAGCAATAAGCTAAAATGTGTGAAACCTGTTTAAAGCTATTGTAGTGCAACCCAATCAAAATTACAACTGTAGAAAGAGGCAATAATAGAACTGTATTAACTAAAGTGAAAGTTGCTGTAAAGTGAAAGTAAATGTTGTTTTAGGTGGGCGTACCAGTCAGGCCATCGTAGATGCAGCTCTGAATTCTCTCCGCTCGCTTGTCAAAGACAGACTGGGTGGAAAGACAGGTGGCTCAGACTACAGCAGACAGGTACTGAAGTTCACCATGAGTTTGTTTCTGTTTTATTCATCTGTCATTGATGTTTTGGTTCTGTGGTGACCAGAGTGGAGGGGGTTCTGGCAGTAAGAAGGACGTTGTAGAACTGACCGATGACAACTTTGACCGCACTGTGCTGGACAGCGATGATGTGTGGTTGGTGGAGTTCTTTGCTCCCTGGTGTGGACACTGCAAAAAGTACGTTATTTCTGACACGTTTTATTTGTAAAATGCAGTGAAATGTTCGGTTCGACTTATTTCTCAATGTTTCCAGCCTTGAGCCTGAATGGACAGCAGCTGCCACAGAGGTCAAAGATCAGACCAAGGGTAAAGTGAAGCTGGGAGCTGTCGACGCTACAGTTCACCAGGGCTTGGCTAGCCGCTATGGGGTATGTTTAAATATCGGCACTTAATTTTAACTGATACTGTTTTAATTTCCAGTTTAATAACAAATCCTAGTCTTGGTTAATTAGATTTAAATAAGATTAATGAATAATATTAATTCATTTTTGGTATTAACTTTGTTTCTTTTGTACATAAACTCACTGTTTTCTCCTGCATTGATTGGTAGATTCGTGGATTCCCCACCATCAAGATCTTCCGTAAAGGGGAGGAGCCAGAGGACTATCAGGGAGGACGGACGCGATCTGACATTGTGGCTCGTGCTCTAGATCTCTACTCTGACAACATTCCTGCTCCAGAGCTGCAGGAGGTGAAATCTGTGTTATTCTTAACATTGTTAATGCTTCTATCCCAAGTAACTTCAGCAACTGTATGGAATTTTTAGCATGTGGAAAACTGTTGAATGTTAAAAGCTAGCATACAGTGATGTTATTCTAGATTTATATGTAAAGTGTATTTCCTTTAGATTCTGAATGCGGATGTTCTGAAGAAAACTTGTGAGGATTACCAGCTGTGTATTATAGGTGTACTGCCTCACATCCTGGATACAGGTATGATGCAATAGCGTTATGCTTTTTCACACTGATTCTGCAACCTTAGCCGCTCTAGAAAGGAAGAGTGTGTGTGTGTGTGTGTGTGTGTGGAAATATCTCTTTAAGCAGATCTGCATTGAAATTATCTTTATTGTAAAACTTGTATTTTTGTATTTACAGGTGCATCAGGAAGAAACAGTTATCTGGAGGTTATGAAGAAGATGGCAGAAAAATACAAGAAGAAAATGTGGGGGTCAGTATCAGTCACATACTGAATCTAGCTGTTTATAAATAACACCAATAAATGTTGATGCATGTGTGAAACACAACAGTTTAGGTAATAGAGAACATTTATGCAACTCTCTGTCTCTCTTCTGCAGTTGGTTGTGGACTGAAGCAGGGGCGCAGATGGATCTGGAAGCCTCTCTCGGGATTGGAGGATTCGGTTATCCTGCAATGGCAGCCATTAATGCACGCAAGCTGAAGTTTGCTCTCCTGAAAGGCTCATTCAGTGAGACAGGCATCCACGAATTCCTCAGGTAACAGCGACAAGCTCAGTTTATATTACTGGGAAACTGGTTAGCATGGACTGCTAACACACAGTAAATCAACACACAGTGTTGTTTATAACAAGCTTTCTACATGTCAGTCTGTTTAATGTTGTTAAACTACTCATGGCTTTATTTTTCCAGGGAACTGTCTGTTGGCCGCGGCTCCACTGCTGCAGTTGGAGGTGGATCGTTGCCAAAGATCAACACTGTCGAGGCTTGGGATGGGAAAGATGGAGTGGTGAGTAAGAAAAACAGTTTGGATGGAAAGAATGGATGTTTTCTTTTTCTTAACCTTTTGTCCTCTTCCCTCAGCTGCCTGTGGAGGATGACATTGACCTGAGTGATGTTGATCTGGACGATTTGGGGAAGGATGAGTTATGAGCCCGTGAGTTTGAGGGTCTAAACTACTGAGACCCAAATATCCATGTCTTCTCTCCCATGGATGAGGGGACGACTGGGACACAAAAGTCTTTAAGAAACCAGAGGATGCAAATAAAGGGTTGTGCAGCTTTTTAAAAAAAAACTCCCCATTAGTTTAAAAATTGAGGCATAGTTTTTGCCTCATTTCACGGTTGTGTTACGCTCTGCCTCACGTACTTTCCTTACATTGATTTAGTGTCTGATTGGGCCGTGGTGAACCAGAATGCGGGTGTCTAGTTATTTTCTCTGTCCAATCTGTTGTTTTCAGCACATTTAGATGTCACACAGCGGTTCCTCTGAGAACATCACATAGTCTGTTTTCTATAAAATGTCATTTTCATAGCGACTATTGAATTTAATGATACAGGCGGTATATAAGGTCACCCGTTTCTATTAACAAAATCAGCTTTTCCTGCATCGGTTGAGAGAAAAATCTCATTGAACACAAGCTGTAGGATACTTAAAGTTGTTCCTGTTTTCATCTTTTTCCTCGGCTGTGACTATTTGAATGTTAGTTTTAAAATGTTACTGAGAACTTTAACCAACCTGTACCCCAGTTTTCCTGACGCTGGACAGGGTGTAACGTGGGCATCGTGTAGATTTTTCTTACACAGCTTTGTTTTGAATGTGTTTTTGTTATGAAAAATAAAGAAACCAAACAAGACGACAAGATTTTATTACATCCATGTGGAGTTTCAGACCATCTCATTCAAACATTAAATTGTTTAATTTATTAATGGATATCAGTGAGTTAGATGGCCTATAAATCAGTGATTTGGTAAGAATTCATGCAGACAATTATACATCATTTGTGAGGATGCAACACTTACATTTGCATCAGTGCTTTGGCTTCACAAAAACATATGGCTGGATGTTCAACTCTTAGCTGTTAAAATCATTATCATTTTTAACCAGCAGTTTACAACACAAATGACACTATAAAAATGAGAAATGACTCAATCTACTATATCCAGTACAAATATTAGTTTTGGCATTTCACTTCAACTGTCATTAAAGAGTTCACAAAAAACAACATTAAGGGCGATAAAGATTTTGAAACACAGAAATACCACATGCATAAGAGCAAATTACCTGCATTACCAATAAAACAATGAGAAATAATCACTCATTAAACATGCATTTCACATGAAGTGTCACAGTTACATTCCATGGAGCCACTTATCCAAACAGCATCTGTGTTTATTTTGACACCGGACTGGAGAAAGGACGAGAGGAAACTAACCACCTGTCTGTCATTTAATCTGCCTCGTGTCCAAACGAACAACAGTGTTCAAATATTAATGACTGAACCATCATCGTGGCCTGAGGACTGATGACGGCTGTTTTTACCTTCAGGGCAATACATTTGTGGAACGAGTGTCTTGCTTTCCATCTAATCTTTGAACAGGTTTTCAATCATGTTACGAAGCAACAAATTAATTTAATTATATTGCACTTTAAAGCAAGTCACCAACATTATATTTTAAATTATTTTCCTGACTTTCCAAATGTGCTTTAGCACTGTAACAGTAAAAAAAAACAACAACACAAAGCACACATCATGATTGGCCAAGCAGATCTGCAAACCAACAACGCCTCAAACGCAACTACACAACCTGTAGCACAAAACGCACAAACAACATCCCACCAAACAACTACTAACAGCCTCGTGATGAGCTGTATTTGTGTGTTTAGCACACAGCCAGGCAATGTAAATGTTTTTTTTTTGCATGCTGCATGCTGGAAATCAATGCAATATTTACAAACTGCTTTTCACGCTTTGGCCAAAGTGCCATTATAGGGATTTGCAGATAGCGCTAGTTTGAGTGGAATGCAAACAATTGAAAACATTTTTGTTGGTCACCCTTTAAAATGCTAACAAATCCCTGACATTTTACACAAGTCGCTAACAACTGCCAATCCGTTACATTAAACTAACAAGCTGGAAAACCGATGGATAACTACCCTTGAACATGGAGAAATGTTTGACAAATAACATAAGTGTACAATTTAGCAGTTCATCACCGATAACGACGGTAACTAACCTTTCTACTGTCTTTCAGTGAGCGCCTGCCTGTCAGATACTGTTAACACCTGTATTTATAACTGTCGAGAGGTGCTCTGGTCAGACTGCAGGAGTCTGACGATTGAAGGGTCGCTCTTGGCACCTTTGATGAATTCCTCAAGCGAGAGTCTGCCTGCAGGAGAAAGACTTTTTTCATTCATTTCCATTAGTGACATTACAGTGTAAACATTTTGACCATTATGGGATTTTTAAAATTGGCAACCATCTCTTTTATTGTTTAAGATTTGGATTTTAACTTTTTTTTTTTTTTGCAAAGTTTGGTAGTTAATACTGTAAGTGAGTGGTTACCATGGACAGTTTGTACTAAACTTTTAAAGTTACATAAAGATTAACAGTGAGTGGGAGATGGGTCTCACGAGGAAGACTAACCATCATTGTCTGTATCCATCTGTCGGAATATCTTGTCCGTGCGTTTCTCTGGAGTTGACTCATCCTCTGGCATCTTCATCACTGATGACACCATCTTATAAATTGCCTATAAAGACGAGTTTAACAGTTATACATCAAAACATATGGTAGTTGTAGAAATGCAGTTCCACACACAGGAGGCCACTCTTTATAAATATATATAATCATATTTACAGACATATATATGTTTGTGTATACGCATATATAATGTATATGTGTGTGTATACATACATATATTAAAAAA
>JBAJNP010008557.1:0-19985 GCA_036877545.1 Yasuhikotakia modesta
ATTGCACTGCCAGTTAGTTAGTTAGTTTAGTTTCATTCATTCATTCTGTCTCCCTTTCTTGTAAAAAAAGCCACTAACTGTGACCACCCACTTTGTACTTGTCAATGTTGTTGTTAATACCCTATTAGGTAAGTATTAGGCTAACTAATACTAATGAATATAATTAGTAAATACATGCTTTACCCCAAAGGTATTTCTTAGGTATAAATTTGATTTGGGATTTTATTGGCTTTTTAATGCTGCATAATGGTGCATGATAAATAACTGCAGTTATTCATTTTATAAGTTTCAATCCTTAGCCCAGACTGTTAAAAAGCATATTGTATGTAAATCTAACGGGGGGAACAATGTATCTAGGAGAACAGCAGATCTGTGCCTAAAACGAAACACTTCTACTGTTCCCGATGTTGCTAGAACGCAGTCACGGCATTGTGCACCTCTAAGTCTTCACCACTAGAGGTAGATGCACACACGGGGTTAAACCAGACTTGAACTATTGAACGAAGCTCCTAAATGTTTCCTGACACTGATTCAGATCCTGTAGGCAGTTCTATTCCCATCCTCAGTTCGCTTTCACCCCCACACCTTCCAGAGAGGATGAGATAATCGCAGATGAGATTCTTGGGAGGTTTTACAGCTTTCCCATCTGTCTTTGCTTTGTCCAAAGGGCTGCTTGAGGCCTTATCCCTGAGCCCAGCATAAGCCGCATGGGTCCAGATATGGAGGGCAGCCCAGCGATTAATAAACTGGCTGGAGATGGAACAGTTACAGTGCTGGGATGTCATTATTTTCTTCAGTAGCATTGAGGAGCATTGTGTCATACAGATTGTGTAAATGTATAGCACAGCCTTTTCTGGCAAATGGAGTCAGATATGTGGATGCATGCTGGAGGCAGTTTGAGTGAAGCATTATCAAACAAATCTGTGTGTTTGGCAGAATGTTGAAATCTATAGATTTGGGTGCAAAACTAAAAACAATACAATGTTCATGCTTTGATCACACAGTATGTATAAATTACTGTAATATAAAGCTATAGAATGTACTGAGACATGTTGTTACAGAACATATTTTTTTTGAAGTTATGTATTATTATATATAAAGCACACCAAAATATACTGTTGCAGCTGGAAATTGGTGTGATTTAATTATAAGGGCCTTCATTTCTTTACTGGCTGTTTGTGTAAACGGGGAAAGTTCCCATTAGGTGCACAGGGTTCCCACGGAGTGGGCGGTTCAATAGGAAACAGGTTGATTCTCTGTATTAATCGTGTGTCATTGTGTGTGTTTGAGACTAAGGAAAAAAAGGGGAGGGGTGCTATAAATGCTAGATCCGTGCAGCTTGCTCCCATTCCCAGTGTTTTTCAGTGGGTTTGATTTGTAGGGGATACTTCAATATGATACTTGTGTTTACAGCCGTGTTTACCATCCTGGCGTTCTCCTCCCTGGATCAGGTGGATTCTTCAGCGTATGACACAATAGTAACGCACAGCCGCATCAGGGCGAAGAATGAAGGGTAAGAGCTGATTGTTTTAAAAGTTCTTCTTTCAGATATTTCTGAGGAGATGGGAGGGAACAATAATTGATATTTGGTGGTTATAATAAATATCATTAATTGCAATAAATATTAAATTATGTAAGTTGGGGTCCAAATGGCTTTTACATTTTATTTAATTTGAAAATAATACAAAAGTTTTGGAATTTTGTGTGCTAGCAATGGGGTAAAAAATTAGCAATTTTTATGTGCTAGTTTGGGACGTTGATGGTCATCACCTCTTATTGCTTTAACTTAACATGCAAAATGTTTGGGTGGTTCTCGAAATCTTGCTGGGGTGACATGGATCTACAAGTTTGTACAAACTTTAAGAGTGTATGCGACTTACAAAGGAAAAAAAGAGAAAAGTTTATTAGTTAATTGAAATTGTTTTGTTAATTTAGAGCATGCAGATGTTTATATGTAGATGTCCATGCTTCATGCTAAATCAACATTTGCACAAAGGCATTACAGAAGTAAATCCATCATCAACCTGCAGAATGCAGCTCATATTGTTTAATCCTGTTTTTTCTATGTTCTCCCACTAATTTTAAACTATCTGTCAAGACTTCCATACAATTATCTGCCTAAATAAACATTCCTGTGGTGTGTAAGTCTGTCAAGAATGCAGTTACTAACACTCCCCCCTCTCTCCTCCAGACCCAATGTGTGCGCTTTACAACAGGTCATGGGGACCAAGAAAAAGTACTTCAGCACATGCAGGAACTGGTACAAGAAATCCATCTGCGGCAAGAAGGCGTAAGTCGTCCAGTGCCTTTTTCACTGACCATCTCTGCTGTAGCCCCATCCCACAGTCAGGTCAGAGGTCAGGGGTCACTGTAAGGTACTTCATAGTCAAGGTGATGTCGGGTCAAAGCATGAGGTGTTACATTGATCTTTTTTGTTGCTGCTTGGGTTGAAACAGAAATATCGGGAACAATTGATAGAAGTTTTCCTCTTAAAATGTATCTTGTAATGCATAAGGTGGGATTTTTGCCAGGAAAAGCAGGGAATGCTTTCACTGGTAATATTATAGCTGGATGAAACATCTGACAAGCTTTAGAAACATGTGGCACTTGTAACACAATATGTGTTCTTCTTGGTAAGTCTATTTTTTACCTACAGTATTGATTTTAGTGACATTCATTGTATTAATGATAATGCAAATAATATTAAGCATAATACAAGCTGAAGGGAAACTCATTTCTGGTTTAGTGTGGAGGGACGGATATTTGATTCTAACCAAAAAGTCTGTGGGTACAGTTGGGAAACACTCCTTTACACAAGATGCCTTTGGGCTGCAAGTCTTAATGTTCAGATCCGATCTTAAGTCCATATCCGCCTGTTTACACTGACATTAGACATGCTACTTATCCAATGCCCGTGTTTACATAATACACTTAATTGCATTGGGTCCTTTCTCTGAGCCCTCAGGTGGACTGTATGATTGTCATCAGCCAATTGCATCAAACCGTTGTTTTTTTATGCTAAGTGCAACTCTTGTGAGGTGATTATAGCTACGGCTGTCTGGACTCCAGCTGCAGCTCTCTGGCTCTGACTGGCTCTGTTGTCTTCTCAAATGCCACACTAATTTTCTTCATGTTCCAGCACACAGAAGAATGACGAAAGCTTGTTTCTGCTCTATGTCAGGTTGTGATGTGTTGGAGGCCTGAGGGACTGTTGGCTAGTTATTGGCAGATAAAGTATTTCGGTTCGACTCAGGCTTTCCATTGGCAGAAACCAGAGAGTAAATGCTCTGCCCTTGGGAGATGTCTGTGTGTTTATATATTTTTGTTTTTCGTGCTTTTCTTGATTTCATACCACTTTGTCCTCCTCTTTCTTCATTTCTGTCTATTTAAAGATGCAAGTCATTTAAATAGAAAGATTTTGTAGTCATTTTCTATGCAGTTGTTTTTAAAAGCAATGTTTATTACAATAAAAAGTTCTATAATGCTGTCTGATCAATTCCTGATGGATGTGTGTCAGTTTTTCTCCTTCATCACTGTTTTGCTCTATTTGCGGTAATTTTTAAAGTGTACACATGTATGTTTATGGCCTAAGCTTACATAGGCCATACAATCTGTACAATATACAAGTCTTTGTTTATGGAAAGTCCGCACAAAGCATAGAAACCTAACAAGTGTATCTGTGTTTGTGGGGGTCTGTCAAACACTCCCTGATAACATGCATCTATATATTCCCGATAGATTATTTGTAACATAACTGCTGCCTTTCTGGTTAAAGATTAAAGAGAATGTCAAAATTGCCCAGCATAGTTCAGTGAGTTTTATGACCCGGCTCAACTGTCACCCTCTTTATCGCCTGCAGTGGGGGTCTTCCTTTAGAATCTGTTTGACCCTCCCTGCCAACAGCTCATCTGGTCACACTAAGAAACATGTGAAGGCACTTCACCACAGAGGAAAATGAGTCAGGCCGCCTGCCTGTGGGCCTTTCCCAGGAGTTCCCGCTCATTTCCTTCCTTTACCAACATTGTGAACAGCTGCAACGTCTGTCTCATGAAAGAGAGACAGGGCGAGAGAGATAGACAGAGAGCATGTGCTGTGTCAGGTGGCTTTTTGCTGCTGTACCACAGTCTGACAAACAGCAGAGCTGTGTGGTGTGATAATTCGCAAAACCACATATTTTTCACTAAAGCCAGTGAGGAAAGATATTCGTCACGGCCATGAGGAAATTACACGGACACAACAGCTGTTTGAAAGACATGTTTTCTTCTTTCCTTCAACGTAAGGCATTGAAAAACTTCCAGACAGTGGCCGCTACACCAGATTACTTCAAATTAGAAGTAAGCTTTGTAAGGAGGCCTGTTTTCCACTTTTTGTATTTTTGCTGATTATAGTTTGATTAAAATTGTTTCTTCTAGACATTAATAACATTAAACAGGAAGCCATTAGAACGTCTGTGGTAATTCTTTTGCTTCCCAGATTGTCTACTATGGAAAAGGCCTTGATGATGTCATGTCTTCTCTTTAAATGAGACCTTCACAATGTGCTCCTGAGCTACGAAAAAAAACCCTTAGAGTATCAAAACGTTGCCTCCCAGGCCTTGTGATCTGCTTCATAAACCCATGGAACACTTAATGTTTTTCCCTGTTGCACACAGGGACAGAAAATAGCTGTTACTGTTGAAGGTGGACATCAGTCATCAGGCTGTCAGTGGAGCCCTAGGGCAGGTGACCTCACACGTTTGAGACGGTGTACTTCATGAGAGCTGAACACAGTCTCTCTTGTGTCGACTCATTTTTGTGTGGTTCCCGATGAGGCAATTCTTCAGAACCTGACGTTTGATGTAATTACAGACAGAAAATAAAACACAGAAGTATTTGAGGAGAGCAGAGAAGGTGTTTATGTTTCCAAACGTTATTATCTAAGTGGATAATTTAAATTTGTATTTTATTGGCAGCCATGAATAGTGAGTTTAGGTTTGTGTTTTTGAAGAATGTGATTTTGAAGATCTGCAAAAAAGAAAACCCAGCTGGTTAAACAAACATGGTTTTATTCTCTGTTTATTATGTATCAAAAGTAAACTTTACAAGAAAATTAACTGGATATTGGACCAAATATTTAATAATCAATTATTAAATGATACAGAAACATCAGTATTTTAAACCAAATTCTAATTTGAATATGATGTACATTTGTGATAATGGTTTAATTCTTGTACTCTGTCTGTCTTGTTTATGTATTGCAGGGTGGTTTTATATGAGTGCTGCCCAGGTTATATAAAACTAGATGGGAAGCGCGGCTGCCCTGCAGGTTTGTATTCACACATACTTTAAATATAAGCAACTGTAATAGTGATGCAAGCGCCACCAATTAAATTTAGAAATTGGAAACACAAGTTCTGTTCATATATTATGCAGTATATGTATATTGATTAATGTTGTATACTTCAGCAATTACTGTGGATTTATGATAACTTTAAGGTCACGTTTTGGTATAAAATGGGTAATTTAGTGAGTGTGGTAGTGGAGGACTTTGGTTTTTTAAACACAATTCAAAACCAGCTTGCTATACACATGTGGTTAATGACCCACAGAAAGTTTTGGAGAAAAGTTGTGGCGTTGAGTTGTCATCATTGTCTAAAAGTAGATTATAATGTTGCATGTGTGTGAATGTTAGAAACTCTATGTGAGCCTTTTCTTACTTGTTTATTATTTTTTGTCAGTGGCCCCTATTGACAATGTTTACGGCACCCTGGGTCTGGTCAAAGCCAGGACCACCAAAGAGTATTCTGAGAAGTCAAAACTGAAAGAGGAACTCCAGGGAGAGGGCACCTACACGATGTTCGCACCCAGTGATGATGCCTGGGAAACGTTAGATCCGGTGGGTCGTGTTCTAGTCTGTGTTAACCATCACTTAATCTGAGCCCCAATAGTTATGCAGGGTTTAAATGAGTGATCAAAGCTTTACCTTCTGAAATGTTACTCACTGGTAAAATTTGCACAACTTCTACAAGTCCAGCTTATAAAGAGTAAAAACATGTTTTCAACATGCAGACCTGTTATTTTACCTCAGAACCCAGTGTTTTGATCTTATCTGAAGGTCTCCTGTTAAATTTGCAGGTTCTGAAAGCTGGTATGTTGAACCGTGGATCTACTGAGCTTTACAACACTCTCCAGCATCACATGGTCAACAAACGTCTTCTGACCAAAAACCTGAAGAATGATATGGCAGTAGAGTCCATGTACAACAAACAAGGCCTCCACATCAATCACTATTCAAATGGAGTGTGTATCTCATTTCTTTGATTTAGATGTTTGTGTTAAGACAATCTAAGTCTATGAAACGCCATTAAACTGAACTGTGTTCATGTTTTAAAGATCGTCACTGTGAACTGTGCCAGGATTATTCATGGCAACCAGGTGGCAACTAATGGAGTCGTTCATGTCATTGACCGAGTCATTAGTCCCACGGACCGAACCATTAAAGACGTGATTGAAACCAGCGATGAACTCTCCTCACTGAATGTATGTGCCATTATGACTGTGGTTTTGTGAAACACAACAACATACTTCAATAATGCTTTGCTGTAGCTGGACTGGTAAGACAACTCAATGCGTTGAAAGGTTAAGGGTTCGATACAGGGAATACTTTACATGTTTGATGAAATGTATAGTTTAAATGAACTGTAATTTAAATAATGTTTTGTTTGTATTTTTCTCAGACAGTGGTCATGGCTTCGGGTCTCCAAGACCAACTGGGTGAGTCTGGACACTACACCCTGTTTGCCCCAACCAACAAGGCTTTTGAGAAACTAAACCGAGACGATCTTGAGAGAATTATGGGTGACAAAACTGTGCTCCAAGGTAACCTTATTATTTATGTCATTTTGTGTTTCTTTTACAGCCACAGAACAGCTAATATAATATGTTTTTAGTTGCATTCCTGAATCCTAATGCACTACGGTGCTATTTTAGTCCATCTATTCATTCTCCAAACCTGCTTGCCCGTATCAGAGTCACAGTGATCTGAGACTATCCCAGCATCTCGGACCATCAACAGGGTACACCCTGAATAAATGGCCAGTCTATTGCAGAGCAAACACACACATCTTGACACACACCCACACAGCTAATGGCAATTTGTTATACCCAGTTTACCTGACCTGAATCCAGTTTTCCTTTGGACTGTGGGGGAAAACAGATTATCCAGAGGGAATCCACGCTGACACAGACAGAACATGCAAACGCCACACAGAAAGGCCTCCTGCCTCAGCTCGGGTTTTAACCAGGAACATTATAAGATACAGTATGTGTATAATGTAAATATAGATACGGCACGTTTCAGATGGAGAAAGAGAATATAATCTTTTTTCAAAGTTTGAAGCACTGGCATTCTGCAGTACACTCAATAAATTCTGTGCAGTGCAAACTGTGATATTTTCAGACTGTAGGCAAACAGCCGACCCAACCGATCATGATGCCAGTTCTTAGACATTGAATGTTTTATCAGACCCTGCTGAAAAAATGGTAACTGTGGTCAAAATATAAGTGGTGCATAATACAAAGTATGTATTTTTTCCCAGTACAGAATTGACATAATACTGTATTTATATAAGAATAAAGGTAGCAAATATTGCCTAATAAGGTGGTATTGCAAAGATCAAGAAAAATCTGTGTGACCTTTTATATGACTGAGGTTATTATTTTCAAAAATAATAACATTAGATTAGGTTAATTGCAGATGGTTAGTTTGATCTTGATCGGACAAAGTGAAGCTTTGTTGTAAACAACCTGCAATTTGTTTTCCAAAGGCAATTAAGTGACTGATGTAACTGTTGTAATGGAAAACTTTAATCAGTGGAAGCCAAAGGCACATCATTGATTAAACCGCTTTTCTTTGCTAATCTTGTGTAGATTAAGTACTTAATTGTTTATATTTTAGGCTGTAGGAACATGTCAGCTGTTTATGGTAAGGAGAAGATTATCAGAGCACATACACACATTGCTGTACTTGTACTGGTTAAACAGATACAGAGGGGTGATGCCAAAAGCCACAGCTGCTGGGCTAGCGGTATCACAGTCATGATGATGTCATAGCTCCCTCTTCACCAGATTTCCTCCACACAGGAAGACCTGGGTGGATTTCTCATTGGACAACATTAGCTTCTGTTTTGCTAATTGTCTCTGGAGGTCTGTTGACTAAAACCAGACTTGGACTTCTGTGAAGATAAAGACAAACAGTTTACCGTCAATGCACTATTTATTTCTTGGAAATAAACTGCTAACCCTTTAGCTGATAGCTGCTAACCCTTACTTCTTATGTTTGTTTTGTTTTTTCTCAAGCTCTTTTGAAGTACCACACCCTAAACTCGCTCCAGTGCTCCGAGGCCATTATGGCGGGCTCCATCTACGAGACCCTTGAGGGAAGTAACATTGAGATCGGATGTGACGGCGAGAGCCTTACAGTCAATGGTGTCAAGATGGTGCTAAAGAAGGACATTGTCACCAGCAATGGTGTCATTCATCTAATCGACCAGGTGCTCATGCCGGACTCAGGTGAGCTGTAGACTCTTCACACACTTGTTGCGTTCAGCTTCACTTTCACTTTTTGTGAAATGACCAGATTTAGCATCACATCTCATGTTCTTCTCCCAGCCAAGCAGGTGATGGAGCTGATGGACAAGACTCAGAGTGTCTTCACTGATATGGTGTCTGAGCTCGGCCTTTCTGCTGCCATGAAGCCTAAAACAGAGTATACTGTTCTCGCCCCGATCAACGGCGCCTTCACTGGTCAGTTTGCACATGACACTTGACTGTAGTTCATGTATGTAGTTCAGGTAAAATTGGGTATTGCCAGAAGATGCCCTGTTTGTGGAGACATTTAGGGTAAATAGTTCTGGAAGTAATTGTTTTATTGGATTATAAGTTTTGGTGAGTGTTATAAAAACATTTTAAATAACAGGAGACTCAATTTTCTCCTACAAAACCCCAAAATTGTATAAATCTCTTTTTTATGTTGGGTCTGTAATAAGTTATTATTTGATTTATGGAACGTTTTAACAAACGTTGCTAAGTGTACTTTATTTATGAATAAATATATGCTGATGTACAGTATTATGTAACTGTCACACAGATGAGGTGATGTCCATGGATCAACGTCTCCTGAAGATTATTCTTCAAAACCACATCCTGAAATATAAAGTTTCTCTTAATGAGCTCTACAATGGCCAGTTGCTTGAGACCCTCGGAGGAAAACTGCTCAGGGTCTTTGTTTATCGCACGGTGAGAAACAAAGAGAAACAAGAGAGACCTGCAAACAATTACTAGTTAAATGCACCAGCCGTCACCAAATCCATGGATAAAACAATCTGCTTTGTTACTGCACAGATACGTTTAATACTTTTGTTTATTGTGTTCAGGTAAGTTTGGAGGGCTGGAATTTTTTCGTGACTCAACTCAATACACTGTAACGTTCCATAGCAGAATTATCATTGTGTCTCCTGATGCTTTGGCTCACATGTTTGCATGTGTTAGGCCGTGTGCATTGAGAATGCATGTATGGTGAGGGGAAGCAAAGAGGGCAGTAATGGGGTCCTGCATCTGATGTCATCACTGATCCAACCAGCCCAGACCACCATTCATGAGCTGCTCTTAAAAGACGGACGATTCAAGTGAGTAACTTCATATCATTACTTATGGTTCAAACAATGAATGGGAATAAAAAGGATTTTAATGTAAAACTTTTTTTAAAAATAATCAGAAAAATGTATTTTAGCTGTAGGTGCTTTTTTGATAAAAATCCATTGAAGTATAAATGGATAAGTTTAAAATTGATGGAATGGCCACCAATAAAATTGGTGACATCACTGTAATATTTTAGAATTCAGTCTATTTTATCTATCTATTTTATACTGAAATGTGATTGGTCCATTTGTTTGTTTGTTTTTTGCATTGTTTAACCTTTCACTGCTTAACAAGGCCTATTATTTCATTTAATTAATGTAAATTTAGTATTAATTGGCATTTTAAAATGCTGAAAGTATGAGTGAATTTTTTGCTGGCTTATTTATTTTAGAATCTTCCTGTCTCTGATGGAGAGCGCTGGACTGACAGATCTGCTAAAGCAGGAGGGGCCGTACACCCTCTTCGCCCCCGTAGACGACGCCTTTGAAGGCCTGTCAGAGGACGACATCAATCTTCTAAAAAGTAAAGCTATTTTCTCAGTCCTTCACATAATGAGAACATGCGGCAGCCCAATACATGCAGGTATAACCATTCAAACTGTGATTTTCTGACAGGTGATGCCAACACCCTGAAAACAATCCTACTTTACCATTTTAGCAACGGTGTCTTTATTAATGGAGGGCTGGAGGGCGGAGTTACGAACCTTCTCAAGACCATCCAGGGAAACACTCTTCATGTGCTGTCTGTAAGTTATCATTTAGATGATAAATCATACTTGTATTATTGTCATGCATACAGGAAATAGAAATGAGTGTTAAAATACACCCAAGACATGTTATTAAGGACTAACAAATCAAGTCTATCTGATTAAACTCTGTTTCCTCTAATGTCAGCTTTTCCCAACAGTAATTACAGAAATGATTTCTCATAATGACTTTTTCCAGTTACAGTTGGAAGGTGTTTTCACACTCTGTAATAAAACTGTTAGAGTGTAAAACAGTGATCTTACATTTGAGCCAACAGTAATATTGTGCTGGCATAAGGGAGGAAGGAGCTGACATTCTGTTATCAGCAGACAACACAATTAGACACAACACAAGTTTCCTGTGGTTGTTCTCAGAACCCCATTAACCAGCTTCAGTCCATTCACTTACATTACAACAGAATGATGCTTCAAACTGTTCATCATATCGTTCTAATCAAGACTATGAAAGGCCTGTTGGATGAGGGTGTATGTTTGAGTATGTATATATGTATGTGTGTGTGTGTGTGTGTGGGGGGCTTTCCTTCATTGTTAGGGTTAAAACTTCCACACAGTTTGTAGCATTACTGAAATATCAGGCCGCCACCCCTCTAAAATCTTAAACAACAAATTTCCAAACAACACAGAGTTTGATTTATCACACAAACAGAGTTAAACTCTAACCAAGAAGCTATTTTATACACATTTTTTATTTATTAATAGGTCCTGAATTATTCAAAAAGGCTTCAGCTTTCAAATGCTTCAGCTTTTTAGAGCAATGATTATGTCCCCTAGCAGGGTTTAAATAAATCATTAATCGTCTTTCTCTTCATTCTAATATTTAATTGCCCTTCTTTTAACCAGATTAACAACTCCATTCATGTGAACACAGTGGATGTTCCAGATTTTGATCATATGGCATCTAATGGAGTGATCCATGTAGTGAAGACAGTATTATATCCTAAAGGTAAATTATTAACACAGATATAATGCGCAACACGTCTCATACATTATATATTACAGGGACATTTTACCTACAAAACATTATATTTACATTTATACACTTGACAGACACTTTTATCCAAAGCAGCTTACGTTTAAGTTTGAACTCACTAACTTTGTGCAGTTAGCGCAATGCTCCACCAGCTGAGCTACAGGAACACAGTAACCAACATGATTGCAGTCCATTGTGTAAATTTGACTTTATCTGATCTTTCCACTCTTATATAACTGAGGGAAAAAAGCCACAGTGCCAGAGTTAAATAGAGCCTTTCACTACAATTCACAGATCTGCCAGTCGGCCGTGAAGATATTTTGATTCTGCTGAAGAGACTCATTAAATACATGCAGCTCAAGGTACAGCAATACATACAGTATATAACCTAATATATATATATATATATATATATGTGTGTGTGTGTGTGTGTGTGTGTGTGTGTGTGTGTGTGTAACAGATCCATTACAGCCCTTGAATTTACATTACTTGGCTTGATCTGGTTTGTTTGTAGTTTCAATCTGGATTCAATAACCATGAGATTCCACTTACATTCAGTAAGTTTAATTCTTTTAGTTTTGTTTATGCTCCTCACAAAAACTACTTAAATACAATTACATACTGTTTATATTATTTATAATTTTTTATTAATAAATATTGTGTTCTTGCAGGAAAGACGACAACAACTGATGTCATTGACAAAGGTAACACATTACATTACTGGTTTATATTTTTAGCACCGTTAAGGTCATGGGTTCAATTCCATCCTGGTAAACCTGATAAAGTTAACCTTGAATACATTGAAAAGTCCCTTTAAAAGCATCTACCAAATGCACACAGTAAGTTCACATGTAAAGCACAATAGATGAAAGTAGTCACAAAAGTTTTCGCAGGAGCCTTAGGTCAAGATTTTGTCCCTGAAGTTAATAAATGGTACAGTTTGTATTGTAAAATTCAAGAGATGACATATGCACAAATGTATTATCACAGATACAGCACATGTAAATAATAACACCTTACAAGTTAATTTTGGCAAATAATAAAACTTTTCTTTGCATGGTCTACAGGTTCTGAAAAGCAAAAATAATTTTAATACCATAATAGACCAAAACAGACAGTAATTCTCAGTGCCAAGAAAAAAAGATATCTCTTAAATTGTCTGTTTATTCTACAGGTCCTGAGATAAAGTTTATTGAGAAGGAACCATCAGTGACCAAAGTTACCAGAATCATTAAGAAACCTGATGTTTCTCAAGGGCTCAGAGAGGGGGAGACCACAAAGGTCACCAGGGTCATTGAGAGTGAGCCAACCAGAAAAAATACTAGAATCATAGAGGACCAGGTACCAGTTACTAAAGTCACCAGAGTGATTGAATCTGAGCCTGTTGCTGAAAAGATTCTGATTAAAGAAGAACCCAGTATTCCCAAAGATACAGAAGTAATCAAAGGAAAACCCAGTCGTACCAAAGAAACAAGAGTGGTCGAAGGAGAACCCAGTGTTACCAAATATACAAGAGTGGTCGAAGGAGAACCCAGTGTTACCAAATATACAAGAGTGGTTGAAGAAGAACCCAGTGTTACCAAAGATTCAGGAGTGGTCGAAGAAGAACCCAGTATTACCAAAGATACAGAAGTGATCAAAGGAAAACCCAGTCGTACCAAAGAAACAAGAGTGGTCGAAGGAGAACCCAGTGTTACCAAATATACAAGAGTGGTCGAAGAAGAACCCAGTGTTACCAAAGATTCAAGAGTGGTCGAAGAAGAACCCAGTATTACCAAAGAAACAATAGTGGTTGAAGGAGAACCCAGTGTTACCAAAGAAACAAGAGTGGTTGAAGGAGAACCCAGTGTTACCAAATATACAAGAGTGGTTAAAGGAGAACCCAGTGTTACCAAATATACAAGAGTGGTTGAAGAGGAACCCAGTGTTACCAAATATACAAGAGTGGTCGAAGAAGAACCCAGTGTTTCCAAAGAAACAAGAGTGGTCGAAGAAGAACCCAGTGTTACCAAAGAAACAAGAGTGGTCGAAGAAGAACCCAGTGTTACCAAAGAAACAAGAGTGGTCGAAGAAGAACCCAGTGTTACCAAAGAAACAAGAGTGGTCGAAGAAGAACCCAGTGTTACCAAAGAAACAAGAGTGGTCGAAGAGGAACCCAGTGTTACCAAAGAAACAAGAGTGGTCGAAGAGGAGCCCAGTGTTACCAAAGAAACAAGAGTGGTCGAAGAGGAACCCAGTGTTACCAAAGAAACAAGAGTGGTCGAAGAAGAACCCAGTGTTACCAAAGATACAAGAGTGGTCGAAGGAGAACCCAGTGTTCCCAAAGAAACAAAAGTAGTTGAAAAAGAACCCAGTCTCAACAAATTTACAAGACTTGTTGAAAAACAACCCAGTGTTACCAAAGATACAAGAGTGGTGAAAGGAAAACCCAGTCTCACCAAAGATACAAGGGTGGTCAAAGGAAAACCCAGTCGTACAAAAGATACAAGAGTTGTTGGAAGACAACCCAATCTCAACAAAGTTACAAGGGTAGTTCAAGGAGATCCCAGTATGTCCAAAGTTACAAGGGTAGTTGAAGGAGATCCCAGTCAAACCAAAGTTACAAGGGTAGTTAAAGGAGATCCCAGTATCACCAAAGTCACAAGGGTAGTTGAAGGAGATCCCAGTATCACCAAAGTTACAAGGGTAGTTGAAGGAGATCCCAGTATCACCAAAGTTACAAGGGTAGTTGAAGGAGATCCCAGTATCACAAAAGTTACAAGGGTGATTGAAGGGAGGCCATCAATTACAAAGGTCACAAGGGTGATTGAAGGTTTGTCTTTGTTAACATTTAAATTATCAAACTTTGTTGAGAAGTCTGTGTTTCTACTTAACAACCTTTATTATTTTGCCTAGCTCCCAGTGCCTCATCTGATGGTGAGCTTGACACTGATGGTGAGTTCAAGACAATCGTGGGTGAATGTTCTTCCATTAAACAGCTTTAACAGCTTAATCTGGTTCGGTAGTTCAGAAGTAATATTCAGTTTAGTTGTCTAAAACTATGCAATCTAAATTCAAATTTTACAGCAGCAGTTAAATCACAAAAAAAAAATCAGATCTCACGTTTAAAAAATGTTAGATTCGTTTTTTTGTACCTTTCATTTAACTTCTGAAATTTAATGTTAATTTCAGCAACAGTTCACTTTGAAGTCACACCTAAATCAGGCCATACAGCCTTTGCTAAAACATAAAAAAAAATTCTTGTAACAGTTTATATTTTATTCTTTTGTCATGTCATTTAATTTGTAGATGTAACCAAGACAAAGACGTTTCTGGATGGCGGGGTTCGGATTCTCCAGGAGGAAGATATCAAAAGAATCACTGATGCAATCACAGGGGGAGGTTGGTTAAAGAGTATTTTGGTACAGTTATCAATCTTTGTTTGAGTATAAAGTTGTTCTTTCTGCATCTTCAATAGAAGGTTGACGATTTAATGAGCTGCTGTGAACATAGTGGTTCAAACTTGTAATCATACTAGTTTTGTTTTATGATTGTTTGTGTAATTTTATGACTTTATTTAAGCCTCTGTTTATGTAACAGAACAAGCATTATGTCTAAGGTTATCCCTAGTTTTCATTCTCACTGGCAAAGTGTTTTCAGATTGTAGAACCCTGTTGGTTTTCCCATGGCTCATACACATGGATCTCCTCCAGAAGTTTTTGATTTAAGTTTCCACCCTGTGGTTTTGATTCAGTTTTGGCAAGGTCACATTCATGATTTAGCCAACAGAAGAATCCCTTCACATTAGCATTCTGAGCAATACATTTTAAATAAGATCAGTGTTTTCCATTGATTATCTTACAGAATTGATTTGGTTTGAGTTTTGCACAGATGTTTATGGTCTCCTTGTTCTTAAAGGTGGACCGGGCCTTACCACAATTACCAGAATAATCAAACCACAATCTCAGACTGTTGAAGGTAAGCCACAAAAACCCAACATTGATGATTTGTGGTAGGATAGATGTTTAAGTTCATAACATGTTTGTTTGCTTCTCTTGTTGTTTTTGCAGAAGAACTAGGGCTCACCACTGTTACCAGGGTAATTAAACCAGATTTTCAGATTGATGGTAAGGCCTAATGCATCAAGCATTTATATAAGGGGTTGAACAGATACTTAAACAAAAGTTTCTGTTATCTTTTGACATTCATAGGTGGATCAGGGAATACTACTAGAGTAATCAATCCAGAACCTCAAATCATTGAAGGTAAGACAAATGGCAAAACACCAGCTGAACAGAATGTAACAAACAGGTTTGACTAGTCCTCATAAAGACAAATCAAAAATGACATTTTAGAGAACTGTGTGATTCCAACCTTGAGAAAACATGGACAAGACAAATGGCTCAGAGTGCACAGAGCAAAGTCCATAAGGAAATGATTTAAAACTGAGGTAACTTCACTGGCCCACACAAAGACCAGACCAGTCTTGAACACCATTGGAATGAATCGAAATACAGACTGCAAGCCAGACTGCATTGCCATCAGTGACTGACATTTTACTGAAAGCTTTGTGTGTGAATAATAAAGTCCCTGGAGCCATCTTTCAACATACAATGGAAAGCTTTTCCCCAAAGAGTCAAAGCTTTAAGAGGGCACCAATGCTGTCTGCGTGTATGGCCTGTTTTGTCTGTATATTGCTGCAGCAAGGCAAATCATCTTATGGTAACTTAATTTTATTAGTTTAATATTTACTAATTGTAATTATGTTCTTCTTATGAAGGACCAGATTTCTCAAAGATTGTGTCCTTCAGAGAAAACCATGATCTCCTGGAAGCAGAGTCAGAGAGAATCAGCCGAATCATCAAGGGTTTGTGGACTTTACAATCTTAATCACAGGAATATTAACTTTTCTATGACACAGAAGGTCTGAATTTGTGTTAAATACTTTCAGAGGGACGTTCACGAAAACGAGCTGCCATTAGACATCCACCAGGTATGTTTGAGAATGAGCAGGAGGAAACCTCATAGAATGTCTGTCTGTCTGTCTGTCTGTCTATATGTCTGTCTGTCTGCCGTCTGTCTCTTTCTATTCATCTGTCTGTCTATATAATCCCTATATAGTTAGCTAAGTAAAGGTGTGTTTGTGTGTGTGGCCTACACAGCAGGTACAAGGAGAAGAATGAGACTGGTCAGACGTCACCCCAGACCTAGACAGTAAAACAGCATCAGATCAAAGACACTTTTTGCACCTGCAGCTACAGGAATGACAATGTTGTAAAACAGGAGTCCGTATGTCCCGAAAATACACCTTTTCCACAAACCACACGGAATGTTTACAATCGCAAACTAATGCAGTAATATCTTGCATTTGTGTGGCATATACACCCCAATAAGAATTTAACAGATGGGGTACTTGGTGAAATGGTGGCGGTTTAAAAGAGAGAATTGGTAGTTTTGTGCTGTTTATATTTTTTCTTTTAAATATACTGTATGGGTCATAAAATCGTGTAAAGAGCCCTTTACATTGAGCTTGAGTCGTGCATGTATGATATATGGTGCTTGCATTCAGAGACAGGAATGCATTTTTATGTGTAAGGGATAGCAATGCTTTGCCTGTTTTTATTTTTTTTACTGAGTTTACTTTAAATTATACAGCTTGTAACCATTCATATTTTGACATCTGTTACTCGTTTTCCGATGAAGCTGACTTTATAAATTTCTGCTCGCTCGAACTGTCATGGTCGGTTTTTGTTTCATTTACCTTTGTTAACTAGACAGGACTGTTTATTGTACAAATGAAATCATCGCACTGAAATAAACCTCTGTGGAGATCAAAAAAATAAAGCAGAATTTGTACTTACAACGTATTACTGTATCTGCGGTTTTTAATGCCAGGGTGCAGCAATTATTATTGTACAGTGGTGTGAGATGTTGTTTTCGAATATTATGCTATGAGATTAAATTAATCAAATCACAGAGTTAAAACAAACACATATCTATGCACAGACTGAGTTATGCTGTGTAATTCACACAGCCTTGGCTTTGATGCTATTTGTCCACCGATTCAATTCCAAACTGGTTAAATTCGTACCATGTATCTGGTAGATAGGTTCATCCAAAATTGACATATTTTTATGTTGTGCGTTCTGAGAGAATTGAATCCAAAGCTTTGGCGTTGCTAACATCAGTCTGATCCAGTGTGTGACAGATGCACCATAAAACCAGCCAGCTATTCACACAGTTTATTGCAGCCCAAAACTTACACATTTTTGGCGATTAATACCTGGTGATTCTTCTCCATAGGTTTAAAGCACCCGCTGAACCATCTCCTATCATAGCAACAGTGTTGAGATTATGATGGTTTCCTCACTACCAGTCTATCACTCCTGCTTTATAACAATGACAGACTTCATTGCGATACATTAACATATTGATGACATGCGTGCTAACAGCTATAAACTAAAATCCACAGAACACACAATCCTTGGAACGTTTATTTATTATCACTGTTAATGTATCATTCATCCAAACACTATTTAAATGTATCATTTTAAAGCTATTTAAAGTCTGTTCTTTCTGAGACCTACTGTGAAAATAGTCAAATATTACAGGCATTAATATAAAGTATTACAATAATAAGGTTTTCTGTTGTATTACAGTAATGTATGTTGTTTATATGTATATTGCCGAGCAGCATATAATCTTACATTTGTATTTGATCATACAGCTAATTAACGTAATAATACTGTAAAAAACAGTATTTTACTGTATTATCAATCGCTAGTTTACACAATACACATAGTAACACAATACAACCGGTTTCCAGCTGCTTTCCATTAGCAGTTCTTTGTGTGTGTCATGCTTTGGACCATAGTTCATCTTTGCCACTCCAACAACAATTACCCTTGTAAAAGACAGTAGTAACCAGATCTTTGAAACCTCCACAAATCTGCTTAAAAGAAAGACTTGTGCATTGTGGCTGAACCTCCAGTTTCACATGTGTGTTGTATTATTGATCATGTAAGTGATCTGCAGAGCTTTTCTTTTTACATGTTTGGATTGGTGACTGTGTAAAACTTGTGTTAATAATCAGCTACAGAATAATAAAGCAAACGTCCAAAATGTAATTAAATTATATTGAGAGAGAAATCCGTAATACACTTTACCAATGCTTAGATCTCAGCATAGAAAGAGCAGAAACTAAACTAAACTAAACCCTAAACTTTAATACCCCAAAAGCATTTGATTTATTGTAATGCAGAAAGACACGTGACTCATTTGTACATGTTCTGCCTCAAACAGCATCACTGAATCACAAACTTTAAAAAGAAAAAGGATTAATCATATTCTCCCCTATTTTTGCCCCACCCCCAAAATAACACCATTTTGGGAGGGGCGCTCAAAAACACTGCTGTTTGGATTACATCATATAATTACAACATTTACAACCAATAATTGCATGTACTTTCTCTTTATTGTAAATGCTTGTCATTTCTAACAGTTTGCTAATAAACAAAGAATAAGTTTTATTTACTATTTATTGCCTATTAACTTCAAATACACAACAATAACACTGGAGGTTCTGAATGCTAACATAAAGCGTCAAGCGGCACTTTTTTCCGCTAGCATCTACCTCAGTGTGACAAAATGCTATTGATGAAATCTCTCTCCATGTCTATTGACTCCAGTCATATACCTGACAATGCTGTCAGTTCTGTGAGCGTGTAGCTGGTTTGTATTGTTGGGGGGTGATGAGTGTTTAACCCAACAGAGAAAGTCAAAGTACATCTGCTGCGTCTGTGCCAACGGGTAGAGAAAATCACTTTAACTGAGACTCTTTTAACTGCAGTCCTGTGTTTGCTTGGTGGAACTGATGTCAGTTAAACAGCAGAGACAATCGTTAAAATGTATTATTTTATATTAGAGTTTCCATGGTCAGTTAAGTTTATTATAGACTGATGCTAGGCTTGTTGTTCTTAGGACTCAGTCTCATATCATTTTGATTTTGTGTTGTTTGCATTTTAGCAACTTTTATATCTGATTATATGGGGTTTAATACACGATGAGTGAGGTCTCTGTAGACAAAAGTTTGTTTGGACCTGTGTTTCAATTCTGGCAGATGCACTTTGGAAAAACAGGTTGTGTGTATAAAGTTACAGAAAAACAACAAGCACACGAGACCCAGAACATTTCTACACGTGCGGATAATTGCTGTGATTAGGAGTTTTTAAGGAGAGAGCAAATGAGTCATAAAACTCTCTGAAGCGCTGCGGTTAGTTTCATGATGAGGTTTCAGACCTTTCGAACACAAAGAAGTAACTGCACCCACATTACGCTGTCAATGTCAGGCTATTATAGTGTCTATGGTTTCTAAGTGTTTACACAAAAATACACCTTGGAGCCATGGCCTAGCAGTAAGTGCTCGATGAGCCATGGGGCTCATATGGGTACAAGGTTCAATTGTTTTTCGAAGTGGCAAAACAACGATAGCCCTACGGTATACTAACAGTGTATGATATTTAAGTATTCTGTATGTAAACATAGTGCTATATGTGTAAACATAGCAGCAGTTTATTTAAACAGCAGCAGTTTA
>JBAJNP010008558.1:2290-19982 GCA_036877545.1 Yasuhikotakia modesta
AGCAGTTCATTTATTATTCATTCACAGAATCAGATCATTCACAGTCAGCAGAACTAATTCAGACAATCACTGTGTAAAACAAAAGTAAAAGTGGAATCGGATCATTTTGAAAGTCAGTGTTTTCTCTCCTTATGTTTTATAAACTCATTTAAAATAAATCTGAATCTGATTATTAGTTTGTAATTTGGTATTAATTGGTATTAATAATGTATCTTATCATTGTAAAACCACTAATTGTGTATTTCACTGCTTGACATTCTTATGCACAGCTACGTATTTTAGTGTCTCATTAAACTAATTTTTAATTTTTTTATTTTGACAAATAAACTTTAAAAACAAGCTGACAACAAAAAATACTGACATTATAATTAGAAATTTCTTAAACCTTATTATCACAGATTTAGTCTTGGATAGTCTGTAGACATTTTACAGCATTACTTGTCAAAATATCTTACAATCTTGAACAGACCACAGTAGGTTTAATACATGAGTCTGTTAATTGATTTAATAAACTGACAATTCACTGATTCATTGCAGTAAAAAAAAACAAGATCTCTTTTAAGAATTAAGATACTCACTATTTTGTCTCTGAATGTTTTGTCTCTTCCTCACTAATAAATCCTGTTAGCCTAGTTTCACTTGTACTTCTCACCTGAGAAGGAGGAGCTTAGATAGGTGATCTTTTACAGGTGAACAATGTTGGAAAGTTTTTAAATTATAATGAATAAACCATTTAGATCACATACGCCTTATTTAAAAAATACTTGAAAGAGACTTTACGCTACCATTAGACCTTATTTTAAGTTTTAAAGGGGACCTAGAGTGGTCGAACGGGGGGGTAAGTAAGATTTCACAAATTATTAGTTTCCCTCATCTCCACAAGAGCTTCTCTGACTTGCCCAGTCTGGTACCTGCCTGCCTGGTTGCTTTCGATTCTGCTGTCCCACCTGGTATCTGACCATGATTTTAGGGTGGTCTTGACATGTTTCAGGAGGATATCCCATCTATGGGTGGAGGCTGAGAAGAGTTTAAATAATTGAGCTAAATATTCAAAGTAGCCAATGGCATCTGAGCTCTTAGCAGCATCTGCTACTACCACATTTAGTGGGGGAATCACATGAGACAAGATGAAGCTGATAATAGTAAAACTGCTGATAATATTAAAACAGTAACACTTACAATAAGGTGTCATTTAACATTTGTGAATGTATTAACTTAAACTAACAATTAACATTAATAACAGTATTAGTTATTTTTGTTAAAGTTAGTTAATGACAAATAATTGTATTCATGAAATATATTCGATTTCCAGTAGATGTCAGCAAACTTCAACTATTGCGTAAAAATATTATTAACGTGTTATCATGTGGAGCAAAAAATAACAATGATCTTGGATCTCTGGAACTCCAGGCATTTATAACTTTTTAGAAAAGGCTTTTTACTAAACTAGACCAACATAAAGTTTGTTCACAAGCCTTTACCTCATCTAATTTATTTACATTATCATCATCATTCATTACATCATTTACGCACTTTCTTCTTCTTTTCCACTTTGTTTACCTGGGCACCAGAGGGCTTTGGTCTTTTTGACATTATGGTAGATGTTCACTGATAAATGATCACTATCAGGTAATTCCTAGCATTTGTCTACTCCGTCTATGCCACAGGCCGGTGTATGACAACAAAATAACTAACTCCAAACCAAACTCTAAAGTTACACAAAATCTAAATGAGTAGGTAATACAGTATATGATCTAATGGATAATTTTACCCCAAAATTCAATATATCTGACAAAATGGCATTACCTAGATACATTTTCATTAGTTGTGGCATAATTGAAATGTCTTTTTTCAGCAAGGAATTTTTTGTTACATAAATACTTACAGTTGACTGCACAACTTACTATTGCTAAATTTTTTTACACTTTCACTAAAAAATATATTTAGGGACATAGCAGAACTGAAACAAAGCTACTTATACATATTTGGTAACTTGGATAATTTAGTTATACATGGGAATAATCAAAACTGGTTTAAAACATTTATACATCATCTATTTGTGTGTATATAGTAAATATTAATTAAGTCATATATATATATTATATTGCATAAAATGTCATTAAAACAAGAAACAAACAAAAAAAAAATGCTGAGGCATGAGTGGACGGAAAGGAAAGCAGAGCAATATTGCAAGCATTTTGCAAATATTTCCGGCTCAAGCCAGTGTCCCTACCAGTCCAGTAACTGCATGATCTCTGGATCCCTCATTTGTGAGGATGGTCAGGGTGACCTCCAGTGGAAGGAGATTGTCATGATCAGGCTGAAAGAAACTTGACATAACAGTTAGATAGTAGTTAAACACAAATAATGATTTAGTCCAGAATTAAACACATTGCTTTCAATTACAGTTTATCTTTTGTAAAATTACTAGTTATCAGCATCAATACAAGATGTTTACATCAAAAGTCTCTGTGTTGAAATATGCTTACTTATATGAACATGAATATTATATGAATATGTCAATATTTCATATAACATTAAATGAGTGGTGGATTATTTATAAGAAATAAGAGTGGAAATGAGTAGCATGTTTAACTGAGTAGTATGAAATAAAATCACGGGTGGTCTATTGATTCTGTGTATAGAAATGACTATTTTAACAGTCAAGAAGTCTGTACTTGATTCAGTATGTACAGTATATGATTCCAGATCATATACATATAGTCATATACATGATTATATGCGTATATCATATACATGATTATATATGTATATATCGTATACATGATTTTATGCGTATATATACCGTATACATGATTTTATCATTACAGGTTTACAGTACAGGTTACCATTACAGTTCTGAATTAGAATCAGATTTATTTTGCCAAGTAACTGTATTAGCTCATTTCCGGTGCTGAACTGGTTCTGCATGTTTCGACCCAACATTGACAGGCGCTGGTGCCAAAGTTGGAACCGCACAAATATGTAAACACATATGTAAACGATAAACCAGCGTTTACCCTGTTATAACGTTGCCCCAAACTTCAGTGCTGAAACCTGTGGAAATGTGTCCTGGTGCCGGTGCCGACCAGTTCAACTTCAGCACCGGCACGGCCCTGGTGGAAAAGAGGTATATGTGTACATGTATGAATTTCCATATGTCTCAACATCACAACAGCAAGATGAGACAGAAATAAGGAAAATATAAGGATACTAAATACTATGTATTTACTGCTAAACTCCTCGCAGCCCGTGCAGATTTTTCCAGGATTTTTCCTCGCTTTAAAGGAGACTTACTTACTTACTGCACAAGTTGAGGAAAAATTAGGCTTTTTTTTTCATAACATATGAGGAAAGCAAGTATAAGGACGAGCAGCCATTCAGTTATTCCTTACATAAGGCTTTGCCATAATACTTATAAGGCCTACAAATACAAAATATTGCAGACATCCCATGTTGCAAAAACTCATTTCAGTGGTAGTCTGTAAACACTTGTTGAATCTGTTTCTGCAGTCGATGGCACAACACCTCTTTAACATTTTATCTGTTGTACCCGCAGGGAATAATTGTAATACTGCTTGCGTCTCAAATTCATACTGTGTAAGATTCGCAGTTTAACATTTTAAAATTATAGGAAAAGGTGCAAACATTTCGGCTAGCCTGGACTTTCAGGTCAGCAATAGTTTGCTTAACATAAAGCTTTAAAACTTGTTGATGGCCAGTTCCTTGTCTATTTTGTTTGCCAATTATTTGTATTGCAAACTATGGGTGGATGTGAATTAACCCTTATTATGTTCAGAAACTTTTATGATGTTGACTTACCTTCAGTTAAGGACAAAGCAACATAACCCTCCAGGATCCTCTCTTGAGAACTACAGCCCAAGATCATTCACCTGAGTGGCAGAACATACATGTTATTTAGAGTTAACCAGAGTGTTCATTTTCTATACATTTTAGTTTAATGTATTTTATCACTATCTTAAGATTCAAACTCATCTTGCCAGGAATCTGAATCAGCAGGTGTAATTACATGTAATCCTTAAAGCACTCCACAAAACAATTTATAATTAAACATTTCATAAGCCAAAGCTCAGTAAATTTAACAGTAAATTTTAACATTTAGCAGTAAATAATTTTACTTATCTGTCACAACTTAATTTACTTATCTGTCACAAGATCCTCAAATAATATTCCTTCCTCCACGGAATGCAAAATATTGACAGAGCTGCTCTCCATAAATGAACGTTCAGGGTCTACCGTTGACAAAAACTACATTTCAAATCTTACACGTGTACATGTATGCTATTGACATTATTGCCATATTGTCAGTGCACTTGCAAATGTAACATCACATGAAATGCAACACTTTGCAAATGCCAGATTACTTTTAAACACTTGTCTATGAGACATTTACACCTTTGGACACCAAAGGGACTTACATTAAACCCACAACCTTTGCAGTGCTAACGTGATACTCTACCAGCTGAGCTGCGTTAATAAGGCCCTTTGGTTCATTTTGAAGAGCTAAAATAATATAACTTGACACATTTAAATTGTACATGATCACCATTAGTATAACCACATACGCATTGTGTTGATCCATGCGAAAAATTGAGACATACAATACAGAATATATATGCTTGAATATTTGCTAACAGTTAATGGAATTATATTTTGGAAAAAGTTAAGGAAAACAAGTGTCATGTACAGTGTTGTACAGCATGTGACGCTGCTTGGCCGTAACATCACTGCAAAACTGTTGAAGTTTAAACATTCACCTATTCATTTTTGGTCCAGTTATTGACCTGCCACCCGTAGGGTGTGTAGAGCAGTTTATTCCTGTTAAAGTAATTAAACCTTAAAATAATTTACCACGCCATATCAAGTACAAAAACATTTTTTTTTTTATTTTCAATGGTCAAACCTGCAAAACATCTAGAAAAATATACAACAAAATGCTGAACCTTACCACAACAACAAACATAAAAGAAAGAATATTCACATTTTTCCCCATTACGAGATAAAAGCACATTCCTGTTTCCCTCAATTGTACGAAAGCACCACTTTCATTGGTTCCCTCACATATCTCCACAGTAGCCTGAATCGTTGGAGAGCTGAGAGTTGGAGCTACGGTTTGAAGAGGAGTTCCAAATGTCCAAATTCATGTGTGGCCCAAAGGGGTTGAAGCTGGAGTACTGTTTGCCCGGGCAGGCGCTGCCCGGCTCACGGTTGAAGGGTGCGATGGGTGACACGGGTGAATGGGGCGAGACGGGGGCGGAACGTTCTGGGTGGAAGTGGCTTTGGTAAGGTTCACTTTGTGGTGTCCAGATGGAGCCAAATAGACTGGACATGGGCGAGAGACTTCTGGTTCCTGAAAAGTATGGCTGAAAAGAGGAAAAAAAAAGAAACACAAACCGGTGAACGTTGTTTTAATGTTCACGTTCAACAAAGCAACCGCCTACATCAACAAACACTATGTAATGCAGTGGTCTTAAACTCAAATTACCTGGGGGCCACTAGCCAGGTGGTGTTCTCCCCTTGGGGCCAGCTGAACAGTTACAACAATAAAAGGACTTTTACAACCAAACATTTCAACTTTTTAGCAGTTACAAAACAGTTAAAGCATGTTAAGAGTATTTTAGGGTGGAGTCATTCATTGTGTGCTTGTTGCTGATACACCTTTCATTAATTAATAAAGATATTAATATTAGTAAAGAGTCTGTGTGCTATGGTGATTTTACCATGAGTAACACTCAGTTTTGTTACCTGCTGAGGGCTATCAATGACACCCTATGGACCCTTGGCCAAAACACCCTTATATTACACCTTATACATTGTATAACATCTTATATGAACACCCTTATATAATTCTCACCTTGCTGCCCACACAACTGCCAGTGTCCCAAGTGGAGTTCATGTCGTGGGCTGCATTATCGACCCAGACTGGTTGATGGCTGTGGGTCATGGTTTGGTTTTCATGGCATGAGAATGCACTTTGATAATTGCCGTTACCTAAAAAGAAAAAAAGAAAAAGATCATGTAAAATACATAACAGCTACAAGTTATGAAGGTACATTTGACTCAATATGACAGGAAACTCACCGGGTTGCATGTAGTTTGTCTGATCAGTGTAAGGATACGGGTTGGTACACTGGCTGTTCATGTTGTTCCATGGGAAGCTTTACAATAAAAATACAACATCTTAATGTATTTTTACAGTAGATTTCAAATTGACACAAAATTAAAACAAAATGCACAGTGTTGAATTTTGTAATCAATTAAAGTTACACTTAAATCAATTAAAAACATTTGAAACAGTTTTAAAATCAGAATCAAAATCAGAAAAGCTCAGAATGTTTTTTAATGTTTATAGTTTTAATGTTTTTTTTCCTAACACTGATTTTTAATATACTGGCTAATAAAGGTATTTTGTTCTAACAAAATAGTAAACAAAAATCTGTACTGCACCTTTAAGAAAACCAACACTGAAACATACCCATTATAGCCGGATGGAGGACTTTGAGGGACGAATGGGAGGGATTCGGTCATGTTGTATCTGAATTCATTGGTGAGAGGAACGGATGGGGCCGACCACGTTTCTTCTATCACGTTGGAGCTAATAATGTCTGAACAGCCCAAAAAACAAATTTGCTTAGTGTGAAATAAAATGTCCCAAACTGCTTAATCATCTGATCATGAGTCCTCTAATGATTAGTCTAATAGCTAAGGCAAAACTAGCCATGTACAGTAAACGTCTCACCATTGTTCCTGTCCACACCTGTGGCTACATGAGAAAAGGTCTGGGGAGTGACTGGAGGGGCTGGACAGATCTCTGGACTTTGGTACGGTTCCCTGACATATAGATTGTTCATGCTGTTCACAAAAACAATCAATGTTAGTCTCAACAATCACTGACTCTTTCAAAGCTTTAAATATTCAAAACAAACATCTGTTTGAGCTTCGGTTCTTTTACCTTTGAGTTTTGCAGGTGTATTTGTTCAGGCAATATTCACGATCTGCTGGGTACGGGTTGTACTGGATGTTGTCTCCTAAAAGAGCGAAGAACACCACAGTTTCAAAATGGCTGTTATAGTCGTTCCTATGATTAAACTTTTCCTGGAAACTGCAGTAGATTCACAGAGTGTGTGTGTATGTGTGTGAGAGAGAGAGATTGAGAGAGAGATCTCTTACTCTTTCTCCCAGGATGTCGGTTTGGATCTTTCTCTCCTTCCACACTGCTGGCGCTGCTCCAGGACCCTCGGCTGGTTCTCACACTGCCTGATGAACTGCTTGAATCGGAGCCCGATTCCCACTGCAGCCGTTGCTCTGGACACTTGCGCTTGGCTCTGGTAAAACCTGAGAAATATGATACAAAACTTGTTCAGTTTCTGTCATGATTTATTAATTATTGTGGATTGCGGTTTTGCAGTTACAATAAATAATTGCTAATTCCTGGTACTACCCATTTATAAAGAAACCATAAGGCCAAAAACACACAGGTTTTTGTGTTTTATGGGGATATTGCATTGATGTAATGGTTTCTATAGTGTATAAACTGTACGTTCACTAACACTTTCTGCATTTTTACAGTTTCAAAAAAAGACCACGTGCGACAAAGTATGATTCAGAACACACATTTTCTTAAACACTATAACCTAACTCACAATCTAACCCTATCAGAAAATGTTCTGCATTCTAACAATAAATAAAACATTATTTATTATATTTCTGTGACGTTTTAACAGATAAGGATGCCCACAAAAGGAAGTTTTGCTCAAGTTGAAGCCAAGTAAGATAAGAAAAACTGTTAAAGTATTTGTTTAAAAACTCACCATTGAGTTTAAGGGGGCTGTTTGGGTTCAGTGCAATTTTGGGTTGTTCGGGTTTTGTGTTACGGTTTCTAGCTACATTACGTGGAGGTTCTCTCTCACTCTCCGTAACCATGACGATGCTGTTTTCAGGAAGTCTGTTAAAAATAAAGTTAGCAAGATTACTAACTCATACATGTTGCTACAGAGTTCCTTAACTTTATATTTACTGACTAGAAATGTTTTCATCAGTTAACTAGCATTAGATAATTGATTTATGAAGTTTAAAGCTGAACCAACTTTTCGACATTCATTCAGCAGATACTCACTCAGGAACGAGTTCCGCCTTCCTGCGGCTTCTGCTTGGGTTTTTCTTGCCTCCAAGAACTCCAAGTTCTGCATCTTTCTCCGGCCTCTTCTTCTGACTGCTGCTTCTCTCTGTCTTCTGGATCAAAGACACATTTTTGTGCATTAGTGAAGTTTGCAGAAGAAATCAGTCACTGAAAACGAATTCAGGCAAGTGTATGGCTGTTACCTCTTCATCTGCGTTGTCCCTTTTATCCACAATGATTTTTCTTTTGCACTCGTTCTTCTCTATCTTCTCTTCTGCTGGCTGAGGGACTTTGGTTGCGACCACATTTTCAGGCGTTTCCATGGGAAACATATCGGTTGGCGACGAGTCTCCGTCCCCAGATTCTTTAAAGTGCTCTTTCTTTTCAGGAGGAAGTATGGTTTCTCCTAGTATGTCATTGTTATTGTTGTTGTTATTACAAACTTCCGGATCCATTTCAAATGTGCGATCGCTCTCTTCTTCGGTGGTAGCGTTGCAAAACGTTGCAGGAGCGTTGGGGGCAGCTGCAGAACTATTTTTGTATCTAACGTAGAGGAATGATACCTTAGTTTGTTTTTTCGAAGGCTGAGATGAGCCCCCAGAAGTTTTCTTGGACGAGGACTGAGAACGAATCGCCCCATTGGTCACGGCTGGAGAGCCCCGCCCCTTGCCTTTATCAGAGGGGTCTGCGTAGTTCTTACAGCTGCCTTTACCTCTATAAATAACAAACAAATACTCATGTTAAAGTTATTCAATTATTTTGTGAACCTATGTACAAATTTTTAACTAGTTTAACTAGTTGTTAAAAATAAGTTGTCAGTAGGTTTGTTGCAAGCTTTTGGGTTTGTAAATGCTTTTTTAATGCTTTTTTTATAAACTTAAGAGATATTATTACAAACTAACAATTACCAATTTGCGTCGATACTAACAATACTTTAGAACAACTGATTACATTTTTACTTAAGTATTAACATAACAGTAAAGTACCATACTTTTGACATCACTAGCAATAGCTATAAATCAAATCTATATAATTTTCCTATAAATTTATATAATCTTTATCTCTCAAGTTCAATCTCCGACACTGAAGATGTCCTACCTGACACCGTTGGAGGAGCTGTGATTCACACCGCTGCTTTCACGAGGTACAGAGTTGTGATTGCTACGAGGGCTGGGCGTGGAGAACTCACTCAAGATGTTCTGAGCTTGATGGAAAGCCATCAGACACACACCAGCTAAAGAGGAGCTACAAAACACACTTACTGTTACTGCATACAACTGCACTAAGCTCAGGCTTCTGCACAGACAGGGTTGTATTTTGTGTGGCGTGTATTTTAAAAGGTAACTAACCAGGTAAAGACCAGTGTGATGACCCAGAAGGATTCCTCCCAGCTGGGACCGGGTACCACCTGTGCGCACAGGGGCAGCATGTGGTGCGGAAGAGTGACATTGAGAGTGAAGTGGAAGAGAGAGCCTCGTTCTGTTACCAGAGTCAGGTCCCTGATCACCCACGAAGATGTGAAGTCTGGAGTAAATCTAGAGAGATGGACAGGGTGTTTAAAACAAAGCAATTAAAAATACAGACAGATGGTGAACATGAATATTTAAAAAACAAGCGGGACGGACATAGTAACCAAAAAAAGTAATACAAAAACAGAACAGAATAAGAATCAGATAATCTTAGTCTGACTAAATATTACTAAGGATTGTTATAAATGAGGTCATGTATGCACATTGCAAAGTTAATGAAACAGTTTTAGTTTAGATCATAGAAACTAAATGATAACTAGCAAGAACATAAATTTAAAAGGGTGGGGCTTAATGACTCCAGTCATTCCATTAATTCGTCCAGTACTTTAAGTCTAAAATATAAATTCAAAATCATTTTCAGAGAGGATAAAGTGCCTCTTTCCAGAAAATATAAAAAAGATGTATATATGTGCATACACATCTATACGTGTGTGCACGTATACGTGTGTGTATATGTGTTTGTATAGGGGTATAGAAATTGTAAGGCATCAGCCACACACACACACTTTCATTTCAGCGCTCTTAAGACTTACGTAATAGTGATTTCTGAGGAGGAGTTGTAGTCCAGTCTGAACGATCTGCAATGCTGGACCTCAAAGCCGTAACCCTGACATTTATATCCATTGATGTTCATGGAAACTACAGTCAACGGCAACTCGCCAGCATTCTCCACTTTAAAACTCTTTTGGATGGCAAACAAGGGCCTACTTGATCTCAAACCTGTCACAAAAAATATTATAAGTGTCAGAAAGCACTTCTTGCTTTTTCAAAATAATTTAGCTGCATTTTAATAATGACATTCATCTCATCCATTCATTGTTACTTGGTTAGTCATTTGTTAATATTAAACTACATCTGTTCCATTTATGAACAATATTATATGGTTTGAATTTACAGTTTATAGATTAAGGGAGCACCATGCAGGATTTTAGTTATTTTTTTATAAATAGAACATTCAAACTTTGCCCCTCCTCTTGAGCAGAAGCACACCCCCCCGTCCCACAACAGCACGCTGTTATTGGCTGGGGGCTATACACCCTGTGGCCAAAAGGTTGCCTCCCAGAAACATTACAAGCAACAAAAATAAGATAATAGAGGTACAGGATCATAAATAATGTTTTCAAATACTTGTAGTGGATCATGATTTAAAAAGATTCTTCTTTTAATTTTTTTGGAACCACCTTTATGGTGCCCCATGGTCAGCCCCTAAAAACCAAGATCGGCATGTATTCATGGGATGTCTCTCACCATCTCTGCACTCCATAAGAGTGGATTGGGGCACATTGAACCGCAGTGAGGCTGCAGGGCCGGGGAGTTTCCCGCCAACCCTGATGAGCTCCTTGGCCCCAAATCCTTTAACCAGAACCATGTCAAACACCGTCAGGTTGTTTCTGTAAAATAAACGAAACAGTCAGAAAACATATTTAAAATAGAAATTCCTATGATTTTTCTTAACACTAAAAACAATTAGAACTTTTTTCTATGTGGGAACCTAAAAACTTATGACAAATTATGACCAAAATTGATTGAAGATCACCAAAATGTAATCAAATACCTGATCAGCAGCAGAGAGGTAACAGGCTTGTGTTCTGTGGGTCTGAAAGACACGGACACAGTTCTGGACTCCCACGGTTGAAGGACGAATCTTAACACACCGCCTCTTTCATTTTCCTGTTTGAAACAGCCTCATTATCCTCTGACCACTCTTGGCATTTAGAACACAAGTATTATAAGCACAAGATCACAAATTGTACTTGATGGTGCGATTCATAAATTCATGACCTCACCTTATGCTTAGCAGGCAACAGTGAAAATTCAGTTGTAGTGATATTCACAGCCAGAGGGCTAATATTAAACCTGGAACAGATAAGTTAAATCAAATTGCTATTAGAGCTTTAATAACCCTTTGCATGCAAAAAATGCTAATAGTTACTTAGCATGCATGCAAAAATGCTAATAGTTACTTAGCCTGCATGCAAAATGCTAATAGTTACTTCGCCTGCATGCAAAAATGCTACTAGTTACTTTGCTGATGTGTTCGTGTTGTATTAGTCACAATTCTACTGTATTTAAGGCAATTAAATCAGTTTAAATTAGACAACATTGATTACTCAAAAGAAAGAGAGTTTATTTACCATTTGGTTAACATGTCAAGGGCTTCAAGTGGAACTGGGTATGAGGAGAGAGTTCTGATCTCCACAGAGAGAACCGAACCCGTTGGGTTCTTTAGAGTGAAATTCTTAACCTGTGAAATTACAGCAATGTCATAATGTACAGTAAACAAAGTTTTACTAAAGCAATAGTTTAAACTCCATGAAACAGGAAGAACTAGACACACTGAGACAAGTAATAATTAAAGTGTACATCAGATTATTTAAAGTGACAGTTCACCCAAACAGAGATCTCACCCCCCAAAATAAGGTTCCAGGCCCAGTGAAATTTTGCAAATGTCCTCAACTAGACAACAGAGTTTTTCCCCTTTATCGACCAACTCAATGAAGTGTCGTTATAAGAAAGATATCTGCAATAATGTTTCTTTCATTTTTGGGTGAACTGTTCCTTTAATTTTGTCCATTAATGACTGAAGGATAACTATAAATGATTGACATACTTTGCTATCATTCACAGGTGTGGCCCCAAAGTCTAGAGGTGAAGAGTGGTCTGCAGGGATCCTGGGCCATCTGAACAACACACACAGAAAAGATCATTTACATTGTTGTGTACACACACGTTTGACAGTCTGTAGGTTTACATGCAGCCATTTTTTAATTCAACAGACCTAAATAATTAGTAAATGTTTAACCGTGGAAAGTGATTCAAACTGATTCTGGTTAAAGAGTTTCTGTTTTCAGTTTCCCTTTTAAAAGTGTTTAAACAGGGACAGTTGCGGCCTATTGGTTAGCAAGTCGGGCTTGTGCAGAGGTCACTTTTCAGGTATAGGTCACCATGCCTGAAAAAAATGTTTACTTTCACTTAAACAAAACTATTGCCATTAATGCAGTTAATGCCAGTTTCAGTGTTCGGTCAGAAATCTATTGTGACCTTCGTCAGTGATTTTACAGATATGTCCTCCTCATTCAAGTGCACAGAACTTTGTCTTGTATGACTGAAATAGATGCACAGGCATTGCGATTATGGTCTCAGAGTGCAGAGACCTCCTTCAAGAGACTTTGGTGTCTACACAGGGTTTTGTAGATGTAGCATGTTTACCTGCAGGAGAGCTCCTTGCTACAGTGCCAACGGCTACACAGTGCAGAGGCCAGGCTGCTGTCAACACGCCAGAGAGAAGAGGAGGATTCTGGGAGAAGAGATTGCTGCCACTCTGTACGTCCTGCACAGAAGGACGAGAGTAAACGCATGCACATACAAGAACGTATATATCAAAGTGTTTATAGTGTAGATAAAACTTATAAGAGTGAGTGTGTGTGTGTGTGTGTATCGTACCTGCTCTGGACATACGTAGAGGACAGATTCGTTCACACTCTTCAGCAGATTCAAACATAACATCTCCCTGCTGAGAGAGGAAATAATTCGATTTCATTATTGCCGGAATTGCCACAAGGGATAATTTTTTCTTGTGGATTTATTTGTAAAAGCATTTTAATGATTAAAATACAGAAAATGTAACATCCTGCATATTTACAAACACATTTGTACACAATTATTTTGGTGTTTTTCTTTGTTGTTTCCCAAAAAAAGGGGCATTTCTAAGTTTTCTTATATTTTGAAGTATTCTTGAAAGACATCTCAAGACTTTCAGTTGTCGTTCAGTTTTTAGTTGACAAGTAAAAAACTAGCCGTGTGTATTAACCCATATTTTAATCAATGATGTATATTTCACGTTGGTTAACTCTCTATACTGCTAAACAAAACTAACGTGAACTTAACACAATTCAGCCGTTTTGCAACCCATTCAGCTGCAGTACAGATACGTTTTCTAATACGTTTGTTTTCAAATAGTGTTTTACATTTGTAGATTTCTTTTAATAAACATTACAACCTGCTCACATTTCAGCTGTATGGACCACACTGTACTGTAAGTGTGTACTGTACATTTATACCGTACTGTATATTCACTCATTAAATAAGATTTGGTTCTAGAGCAGCTGTACCTCTGAAGCCGTGGAGAACGTCTGGAGCTGGAGCTCCAGTGGGAGGCCAACACTTGTTGTCAGGATAACTGTAGTCCTGAGGTTGGCAGATAAAGATTTGTTGAGTAGCTGCAGAGAAAGAACCTTCCAGCAACCAGACTTCACCTCCAGAGACTGTGTAAAATTTACCATCTGAAAGACATAAAAACAACAAACAGCGTTACGGTACAATTATAAAGCTACTGTTAAACGTTACACAATATTAGTAACATTTGTTATCTTGATATTTTAAATGCTTTTGTTGTGGTGATTTTTGCAGGTTGTGTTTCCATGTAACCATGTAATTTGTGTATTTTAGATGCACTATATTTATTGTGCCAGTTTGCGTCTTTGTGGTCACTAGTACCATGCAACTAGTTGTTGCCACTTGTTCTACAATGTACATAATAACAGCAGTAAAAATATTTCTTTATCCATGTAATTGGCCAATATTACACATAAATAGTTAAATTAAATTTAACTTTTACAGTTAAAGTGAACACAGAGCCATTGGAGTTTAACCAAGCAAAACAAAACTGTTAAACAGCTATAATTTAGTTACTACAGGCGACTCTGCAACTAAGACAAAGTAGATGACAAGTAAAAACTAGCCGTGTGTATTAACCCATATTTAATCAATGATGTTTTTTCCATGTTGGTTAGAGTTCTATACTGCTAAACAAAACCATGTAAACATGACATAATTCAGCCGTTTTGCAACCCATTCAGCTGCTGTACAGACATGCGGTCAGTGACATGTGGTCAGTGTTTCAGTGCTGGATGTGTGGCTGTCAGTGAGAATGACCTTGAAGAGTCTGTGTCTGTGCTGGGAGAGGGAGATGTTGGTGATTCTGAAGCTGGTGAGAAGAGGGTTAGACAGCCACAGCTCCACATGCTCTGATCCTCTCTGCTTCTGTCTGACCTGAACCAAAGCCCTCAGCTCAGAGTCCCACCAACTGTAACAACAAACAAAACAATGAAGCTACACAAAACTGCATCATGAATAAATAAGACGCTGACAAATAATGCAGACTCCCACTCTGACACGTATTCTAATTAATTGAATACAGTAATACGCTAATTCTATTTGGTGAATTTGCTTTTTTTTTTAATGTGTGTATTTCCTGAAATTCAAACCCATGACCTTGGTGTACTTAGCCCTCCACTCGCCTAGCTAAACTACAGGAAGAATTACCTTGATTATAAATGTTGTAGTTGAATGCAAGATGTAGTTCAAATGAATAGTTCACCCCAACATAATCATATCAAGTGGTGAAAACTGTATAAACTGCTATAGAACTAAATCTGAAACTGAAATCTTTACCTTTTTGTGGCATCCAGTAGCGGATACAAGTTCACTGTTCTGTCTGCTAATACCTGCAGGCCGAACTGGCTGGAACACCTTTTATTTTTAGCTGACAAAGACTCTGAAACACAACGACACGTTCAGTGCAAACAATGAGATTATATTAAACACAACTAATGTAAAATACATATCAGACGATCACTCACTTCTACAGAAGAGTGAAGCCACTTGTGTGAAGTTAGAAGCTGACGGTTCGAGAAGCACTTTGTTCAGTGCTACGCTGCTGTTGGTTCTGGACAAAAGCTGGATTTCCTTATAAAGACACGTCACAAATGATCAGTGCATTTATAAAGCAGTTCACACACGTAACACAACAGAACTGTACATACCTTAACAAAGAGCTTTTTAACCCCTGAGTTCAACATGTACACTCCTATTTTGGGATCTGCTGTGGATTTAAACAAAAATGAAACTTAATTTGGAATCCGGTCTAGTTTTATAAGACAAAACACACACACACACACACACACACACACTGAGAGCAGTGTATACTAGAAAAATCTTTGTATGGCTATGCACATTGTCATCTTGTGATTTAATGCTTCTTTGTTTTCCTCGCTTTGGAAACAGGGTCTGCTAAATGTCTAAAGTAAATATGTACATCTGCTAAATATCTAAATGTAAAGATACAGTGTCACGCCACATGGTGGTGCTGTAATGCCAAAGATTGGTATTTGTTTGGCGTGGAGGTGGACTGAGGAGGTGGAGGTTTCAAATCTAGGTAGTTGCAACCAATAAACTAGAAAGTCACAGTTCCTCCCTGTAGTATCACCAGTGTGGCCGGGTGCAAGACTATAGCCTTCCTGTTAGCTTAACTGGTAGAGCTTTGCGTTAACACCTCAAAGGTTGTGGGTTCGATCCCAGGGGAAGGCAAGTCCTGATAAAAATATGTGTACCTTGAATTCACTGTAAGTTGCTTTGGATGAAAGCGTCTGCCAAATGAATAAATGAAGACTTGATCTGACGCTTCAAGGCGAGAATAACATGCTATAATAGCTTTTGCAAATACACAGTATACTCTAATATGCGTGATCCCTGGGAATTGAACCCACAACCTTTGCGCTGCTAGCGGAATGGTTTAAATTACATTTCTTTACATTCCCAAATACATGCAGCTCACTGGGATCCCGTGAGCTCTTTTTAACTGGCTTACTGTCCAATGAGATCAACAGTAAATCGGATCACCACTGGTTGACACAACAAACATGATGGGTGGTAAAAATTGCTTAGTCATTTTTTAGAGGTAATGAGGTAAACAGAACATCTTAAATACATTTGAAATAACGTTTTCTCTATTTGCAAAAGTGGTAAATTCAACCTCATTGTAATATGTAGATAAAGTGACCAGTGCACATACAGACAGCATCTCCTGGTGGTGGGAGGACTAGAAGCACCATAAAATTCTCCAGCACATATGGCTTGAGTTTATCCAGGTGAGTTGGCTTTTCCCCTCTCTCAGACAGACTGATCTGCAGTGCAATTCTGCCCTCCTCAGATACCAAACACCAACCCTGAGAGAGAGAGAGAGAAAGACAGAGAAAGAGATGGAGAAAGAGAGAGCGAACGCGAGAGAGAGAGCAAGAGAGGGAGAAAGAAAGAGAGCGAGTGTGCGAGAGAGAGCAAGAGAGATGGAGAAAGAGAGAGAGCGCAAGAGATGTAGAAAGAAAGAGAGAGATGGAGAAAGAGAGATGGAGAAATAAAGAAAGAAAGAAAGAAAGAGAGGGAGCGTGAGAGAGAGAGAGCAAGAGAGAGGGAGAAAGAAAGGGAGAGAAAGCACGAGAGAGAGAGAAAGAGAGAGAGCAAGCAAAAATGTCATCAGCACGCAACACACCCATCAACACCGGTCATAGGAATGTGAAACCTTCTACTAACAAGACCTGCCCTGTCTCACTGTTAAATAACCAGATAACTTATAAATCACCACCATCAACTGACTACATTCCAAGACAGATATTCACAATCGAGAGAACATGGACTAGTTGTCTTACGAGATGCGTTTGCCACTGAATAAGAGTTATGGATCGTTTTAGTCATACCTGGGGCTGATTGTAGAACATTTTTGGTAAACTGCAGTTAAGCAGCAAACCTAAAATGGTGAGATTAGATGCTTCTTCCTGCAGGGTAAAAAGACAAACATGTTCAAACTGATCAGCTTTAAAGGCCATTTTAAATAAACTGAATCAAAGAGACTAAAGTTCATTAAAGAAAAATGTTACAGGACACGTACATTTTTTCAGATGTTTCCATTTAAAAACATTTAAGGGAGCAAAAATAAAACGCATGCAATTAATCGTAAAAAGATAAGACAAAACATTAGACGCGTCAAAATAGAGATTTTGTCAGAAGGCAACACAGTGTGTGCAGTTGTGAATGAGGCATTATGGTGTCTCAGTGCAGCACTATGATTCATTCTTTATGAGTGCTCCATTGGGGACGTTACTGTAACTTTCACTTTCAACTTCTACGGGCAACATGAATGATTCAGTACATTAACAAACACAGAGACGGGAGCTATTAAAAGAGAAGA
>JBAJNP010008559.1:0-19981 GCA_036877545.1 Yasuhikotakia modesta
CTTCGTTTATTTAAAAAACCAGCAGGACTTCCTCTGAAACTTTTCATCAGATCTTACTTCCCATATTTTGAATCGTACTTCCTGTCATGGTCGCTCTTGTACTCTCATACAACTCTCATTCAACCCTCTTGAAACCATCAGTCAGTTGATCAGCTGATGGGAGTCACTTGACTTTACAGATGAATTAAATAACTGCAGTGAATCGCAGCACCAGCGGCACATTTGGTCTGTAGATCACAATGCTGTCTATAGGGAAGTTTCTTGTTTGATTTGCGGATGTTTACTCAGTTTACAATAGACTGATATGTTACACAAGGTTGTCAAAAGTCCAGGTGATGTAATAATACAGGTGAATATAATAAAGTAAGTTATGTGATTGATGATATATTGATGAAAGTTGAAGGCTCTGGTATCTACAACTGTAGACGTTGTACTTTTTCTCTGTACTTTTTGATAAGAATAAATGGACAAAAATGCAAAGAAAATTTACTTTATTTATTTGAAACAAATGGAAAATAAATCATCTTTGATGTGTTCTTGATGAAACGCAGATGGCATAACCAACAAAATATGAAGCCCAGCCAAGTTTGTCCAACCATCAGATATTTGCATGCGCTAAATTAGGTGCATAAAAAACAAAAAAACTACAGACATACACATATCAGCGCTGACAGCGTATTGCCAAACTTTCTCTGAAAGTTTTGAAAGATCATCAAATTATGATTGTGGTTGAGACAGTGATAAAACAGCCTGCTGAAAATCATCACAATGCCTTTTGAATACGCTCCTAAAATTAAAATATCCTAAAAGGTTCTGCACAGTGATGCCATAGAAGAACCATTTTGGTTTCCTAAGGAACCATTCGGTTAAAGGTTGAAAAGAACCTTTTTCCACTGCCTTTTGAGATACAGAACCAGAGTTGTTAAGGGTTCTTTAGAGAACATTATAGACTAAAACGGTTTTAACAGTATAGATGTAACAAAGATAAGGAAAAAAATTCTGCACCGAAGCTTCTGATCGAAAACCTGTTTACATCTGATACACATGAGGGCTCAGCACACACATAAATCACTGTCTCACACTTCAGAGATCCACTTTGTTCAACCTTTGGACTCCAACACATCATGCAATCTGATGCTTTCAACTAACGCTGCCAAATTCAAATAAGAATGTTGGAAAGACCGAGTTTGCTCCAAGTTTGCCCAAATCCACATATTAAACAAGCTTTTGACAGACATCACATATATTTGTCAGGGCCCATAGCATTATTCCAGAACATTCCAGCTCTGATTCTCTCTGGATAAACAAATTGGATCTCTGTTCAAATTGAGTCATGCTACCCACATTAATTAACCTTAGTACTGAAGCTATATGTTAACAGTTGTGTGTGTTTATTGTTTAGGAGAAGAGTCTGAGTTGATACAGAGAACTTGGGCTATATATATCCATTTAAGATTAATTGGTCCACTGGGTCCCTGTTCCTTCCCAGCAAGAAATCCTAAGGTTGTAAGAACGTTTTCTTAACAATTCCATAAGGTAACAAAAACCTTAGTTTGAATGTTCTAGGAATGCTCAAATGTCCAGCGTTTTAATATGTTGCATTAACGTTATTGCTTGGTTGTACATTCCTCTTACATTTTTGATCAATGCGTGACATAACATGTTCAAAAGAAATGTTATGAGCTATAGTGTAAAAGAACTTTTACTATTTTACTATGATTTTGCTATTGTGGAAAACCCAGCCTTGTTTAGTCATTTTGATGGAGTCCAGCCAAGTAGTTCGTTCAATGCTCTACAAATAATAAAACACGTAACACTTAACACAATCACTCTTACCACAGGTATGGAGTGAAAGCAAACAAACAGTAGAAATGTTAGGTGTGAAAGCAGCGACATTGGAAGACATTTGGTACTTCACACTGACTCATCAGGCTGAGAGCTATTTTCACACAGCAAGATTGAGGATAGATAACACACAGTTCAATGCAGAGCAACGTTCGCTGGTGCGTCGCATGTACACGTCACTGAAGAACCACAACAGATAAAGAGACACAATGTTGGCAGCTGACAGCCGTGCCCCTCAGTGCAGCCCCTGGTGTGTGTGACACAAGGGCAAAAAACGCCGCGTTCCAACACCCGTGTGACATCCGTGTTAATGGGCTTGTTTCACTGCGAGAGGGTTTAAAGTGAGGGTAGTTTGGGAAAATAAAAGGGACTCACAGCATCTTCTGCAATCTTGGAATACGGTCAGAAAATGCACTGAAAATATGTTCAGATTTGTGATGACTTTTAAGATGCACAAAATAACAAATAATTAAAGGATATGTGAGAAAGATTTAATTCACACGTTTATGATCATTAACCAACACTGAAGACTGAAAATCAATTTAAATGGAAAAATAAGTGATACTAAAAAAGTGTTTACGATAATGCTAGCAAAAAGATGATCAATTTATAATGTTAATAGGGTAAATTGCAAATGTAAATAGAAACTTAATTAAATTATTAAACTTAAATTATAATAACCATGGGAAACTGCCATTCAATGATCTTACATTAGCATTTAAAATGGTTAAAAAGTTTTCTTTGGAATTTCATTGGAAAAGATTTGGCTGATGGTCTGTGTGATGCACAAACATGTCAAAGTGTCTGTTAAGATGACTCACAACTACACATCATTTTTATTTCACTCTGTCAGAAACGTCAAACAGAAATTGCACAATGTGTGATAGAGACGGATGATAGCCAATGAAACACAATCCTAATTCTTTTGATAAACTTTGATTGTTAAATTGCTTTCATTGAAAGAGCCCCCCTCTAATCTGATCTTTTGAAGGAAAGAGATTTGGCGCTTTCATGTTCTCCTTGTGACAGGAAATCAAAAAACTTCAATCAGAATAAATGTTATTTGTTCATCCAAACATGCAATCGCTTGATTTCCCCCTTTTTCCATTGTGGTGGGTTTAGAGTGGTGGGTTTAGACCGAGGATTTCCAGGTCTTAGAGAGACCCTTAGAGGCGAACTGAGGAAGAGGAGCACTAACGCTTCACACGACTAAGACCTTTTAGACACGCTGTAGGAGAAAAACATATGCATGGGTGCGTTATGCACCTGATCGATTGAGTCAAGTTCAAACCTTATGACATTTAAATAAACTTCAGCGAAGACGCAATTAAACCTGGTAGCTGTTCATCCACATGCATTTTATAATATCATATTTGATTAGTTTTATAGAGATACGTTCAGGATAAATAGTAGAATATCCTGCTTCATTATTACCCTGTTTATTGTGAGTATAATATAACCTGGTTTTCTGCCTGGCAGGCACAATTACAAAGTAAACCTGGACAGACTTTCAGAACTTTTTAGAATAGAGCAACAGTTTTAATACTGATGTTTAATGCTTTTTGATATATGATGGAAATCCAGCATTAGACCAAACACAATAGAAATTAAAAAAAACACAAAAAATAAAATCAATGTTTAATACAATCAAGAAACAATTCATGTACAATAAGTTTTCACCAGTTAAAACGTTTGGCACCAATCATACGCTAATAATAATCAGATTAACCTGTTTGTGATGGATGGCACAATATATGCAGAGAAACATTCTGCATACAAAATAATTGCATGCAACAATAACAGCCCTTAAGTTTTAAAGAGAAAGTTTCATAAAATGTTACACAGCTTGTTTAACAGAAACTTCTGAAGATCACAATCACACACAAGTAAATGAACATACTTTAGCTTACAGGAAATTTTCAGGTCAGTGCCAATCTGCGTTTTTTTCTCTCCTCCTGCTATTAGCTAAGTCTAGTAACTTCCTGCATGCTTCAGTATTATGTAACCCCAGCAAGTTTCAGGGAGAAACTAACTTCTGATTCATCACATCAAAAACGCTGATTTTCCTTTTTGTACAAACAGTTCAAACATCATTGGTGAGCTTTATGGGGTCACAAACAACAACCCTAAAACAGTCATGAATTATTAGTCCCACACAACACAAATACTGTCACTGAATTATAAATAAAGCTTTCTGGAGTGTGGCTGTCAAATTAAAAATAAAATAAACTGACCTCATTGAAATTTCTTTTGTTTTCAATTATTGAAGCTCGGGCCCTGATCATTTTGACTGCTCATACTTTAACAGTATTAAAGACATTTAAACAAACAAGCGTTTAAATATAAACCTGTACAAAATATGCTTGTGTAAAGATGTTTGTGTTAAAACAACTGATGACGTCACATGGTCAAATACTGTTGCACTGACAACAGGGACTTTCCAGAACCACAAGGTCACACGGCACAAAGTTTTCCTTCCGTTAAGTCCATCACAGTAGAGAAGTCGCTGTCTGTCCTTCTGTTATTTCTGTCTTATCAGTTATTGCTTTAGAAATTCAACGCATATGGGTTTTTTTAGAGAAGCGCTCTAAAATAGCCATTCACAAATGTTTCAGTCTGTTAAACGTACAGTAAGTTATTGTCAAATATTAACCATATATTGTTTTATAGCCTCACGGGTAAATGAATTTGTTTCTGAGACGTGTTTGTTCTGCTCCAGAAGACCTGCTTGTGTTTCATATTTTTTTTCCAGTGAATCTGTCTTTCAACATCAGTCACATTGAAATCTGTCTTCAACTGTTAATAAAAGATTTAATGAACTATCCTGAACTTTGGATGTTTAATAGGCGTCTGTCTTCTCTAATACAACCTTTAAACCTTTGTAATCAAAAACCCAAACATGATAAAATAGTCATTCGCCCGATATGCTCATAAACACTTCAGTCAGTTTCTTAGCTAACAATTTGTGGGTTGTAATAATGTTTGTCTAATGTTTCCATTAAATAATAAAATGTTAAAAGTTTCGTTTTAAAAGTTTGTGGATGTTATTTAGCTGTGGATAATCTATTAATTCCATGTCTGATATAGAAACTGAAAGCATGGAAACAAGTGGAAATATTTTTAGACAAGAATTCAAAGTTCTGCTTACTGATTAAAAAGTTATGAGACACAACACAGGAATTTCAGTGGGTTGTATGTAAAAAACATTGGACGATATGCACTCAACAATAAGCATGGAAGTGTGTAAGAATTAATAAATGGTTTAAAGAAGTTGCACATATACAGAAATGTGTTCTAAAAAGTTTATTGCCTCTTTAGGCTTAAAGCACTTAGCAACTCATTTAAAGTAAATGAAGTTTTGTACAGTAAAACAGCAAACATCCCATAGGGAGAAACATACATTCTTTCCACATAAATGAAATTCAGCAACTAAAGAAAACAACCCCTACAAGAGTGAACGTACAGAAGCTAAGATTGTGTGCATAGCAAATGATTGTAAAACATATATAAATTACATTATACTGCATATATATCTACATATATACATACAGCAAAACAGAATAAAGTCATTTGATTCAAACCACTGCATCACAAATCAGCATCTACTGCTAACGCTAAAAAAAATAATAACTGCATATTAACGCCATATAAACTGCATGTGTCCACAGTCTGTTCTTTCTGCTCCTTAAAGGAATATTAAAGGTTTGCGGACAGATACCACAGGGAGTTTTGTGAAAATTCAGAACTGCAATGCCCATAAGATGCATATTCACAGTTTGTATTAATTACAGAATTCAGTGGTAGTCAAGTAACAGCAATGATCAGTTCATTATTGCTCTCAGAACATCAGACACCATTCAGTAATGCTTAAATACAAACACACTGCTGAACCCAACAGCCTGCGTCTGCGTCTTTTACTCTGAAAAAACGCTGAATTACAACACAGAAGTTATTCTATCACATTTCTTATGTTGCACCTCATGTTCACAGAGTTTGCTCGATGCATAGCTGATGTTCTGCAGGCAGAGAAAAAAGGAAAAATTACTGTCAGGCAACGTCTGATAAAGGCTGAACGCGTGTCAAACACAAGAACCATGTGCCTGAGTTTGTGCTCTGGAAATGTGTGACTACAGTGAGCAAATTGGTCAGTGATACAAATAAAGGCACTTTGAAAGTTTGGAATTAAAGACTGCATGCCCCTCTATTTGTTTTTTTTTATTTTCAGATTGTAACTAGTAGCTTTTGATATGGTGTATTTGCTGTGAGATTTGCGTCATTCAAGGAAAATTTGAGCTCATAAAAGTGAAAGATTGTGCATATTATTTTAGAAAAATACCATGACATTATACACACCCACACAGCGACATTTACTTATCTATATGAATCTAAATGGGGACATTCCAAATACTTCTATAGTTATATACACACCTAGTTATAAACAATATAAACTAAACCTAACAAAAAACTGTGTGTATTTTTAAAATTAAAAATAACATTATATTTTTGTAGTTTTCTTAATGTCTCCATCCCCAAAAGATGGTTTTGGTCAGCTTGTGTTGACATCACACACATACACATATATATACATTATATATATATATCTTTATACATTTATAGATTGTTTTACCGTGTTTTCTTCTTCTGTGCCTCCAGGTTAGGAGCAGAGCAGCAGCCAGTATCACCACCACCACCAGTACGGCAAAACCAATATGGAGAGCTTTATCTCCTTTATTACCTTCTATTATCGTACCTTTATCAGGATTTTTGTGTTCAGAAACTGTGGAGAGAAAAACACAGCATTGAGATACTGAGACTGAATTTGCATCTGAAACACCAACAGGGTTTAACGAGTCGCTGTTATATCTACTGAGAAAACCAGCAAATGTTTTCAGTGAAGAACCAGGCCTCACTGTCAAATCCAGCAAGATTGTCTTGTTTGACCTGCTTGTTAGGAGAGATCCGGCTGGTTAACCAGCTTTACTGAGAGACTAGCACCGAACACAACACTTAACCTGCATTTACCACCTTGATCAGCATGGCAAGCTGCTTTTTAGAGATTAGAGGACCATTTCTATTGTTCTACTCAACAGTTTTGGTGGCATGGTGACATTTCAGTGTCATTCAATACAGCAATTCATGTTTTGCTAAGCATTCCATGCGCCTCGGACAGTATGATGCTTTCAATATCATGATATGCTTCTCCTAAAGTCTGTAGCTCTAAATTTCAGTTCTGCTACAGTGGCACCTAAATCAATTTCCTTCGCTTGTCACAACTGTTCTGCTTTTTGCTTCTTGTTTCCGATTTGGTGACTCTCATATACGTCATCAACTAAACCATAGCATTCAATGTAAACGGCTAAGCAAATTAGCATTTTGTTTGCTAGGGGCCCGCAAAGCAAAAAGAGAAGTACACAACTTTGTTCAACAACAGGATGCTAAATTCCAAGTTATGCACCACTGATCTAGCAGTTATTTTTGGTAGTGAAGTGTGATCATCTGAATTTATAAACACATTTGAACTCACCTGTTAGATTAACATATGATGTGTTCCTTGACCAAACTTTTGTAATAGCAAGGGTTAAAGCGTAACAGGTGTACAAGCCCACATCCTGTGTAGACAAGTTCCTGAGCAGCAGTGAGCAGTTTCCTCTCTCCAGATTCAGGAATAGCCGTGTCCGTTTCATGTAGGATTCATCCACTGGACTGTTGTCTTTATCTTGGGGATAATGGCCCACTAGCCGGTCACCAATTTGCCATACCACTCTCTCAGTGTCATCAGAACAGGGGCAAGACAACAACACACTCTCTCCAACAGAACCATTTTCAGCAGATTGCACATCTGTGGATTGTCCCGCTGCGAGACCCTGTACACCTGTAATGTTAAGAACAGTTACACGCATTTATAAGACAACAATAATAAATATTCAGCTTGAATTTGAAAGTGTAAAGCATCTTTAGAGTATTCAAACTGAAATACTGACAATACATAATAGTTTACATTAGAATATAAAGTTGTTCAAACATTTTGTTGTTTATGCAAAATGTATATATTTTTAAAATATATCTTTAAAAACAAATAATAATATGCAAAGATATTGTAAGGTACATTGTTGTCTATTAAGATATCAGGACAGAACATTGTATTTATTAATACAGAAATTAAAAATGAGTTTATTATAAGGAAATTTTAAAAAACAGGACACAAAATCACCTTTTCCCTAGTTTAAAGTAAACTACTGTGTCATGTTTTATGCTGCCATTTTATGTTTGACAGATAAAACTTATTACAACTCTTGGTAGAAGTCCAACCACATACTTCTCAGAATAGAGGAAGTAATTTACACGTTTGTTTAAAAAACATGGAGCAAGAATTTACCACCGAGACAATCCCATGCAAAACAAAGTGTCTTCATGGTTACTGGCTCGGTTCTTTGGGTTTTTGGCTCGGTTCTTTTCGGGTCACAAAACAGCTGCTCTACTGAAAATGGCTGGTTTCTGTTTCTAGGTCAAACTAAATGTTGCAACCGGACCCTTATATTACAAACAGGATTCAATGCTCTGTTGCATTAGAAATCCTTGCCGTTGTTTGGGATAAAACAACCAAAACATGTTCGCACGTGACTGAACCACCAATGCAAAAGAAAGCTGGACTTGTTTTAAAACATCTAGGGTTAAAACATCTTGTTTTAAAACATCTGGGACACGGAAAGCGTTGAGGAAAGCGACTCACCCATAACCAGCAGCACTAACGCCATGATCTCCATGTTCCTCCAGGAGGAGAGAGAAACTTTCAAAACTCACAAGTTCCCAACTTACTACTAACAAGTTGAACTGCTGATGCCAACGTGTCAGTCAGCTTTAGTTGTAGAAATCTGGGGATTTCCAATCGTCCACAGGTCACTAGACAAAAAAAACACACCCGTATTTATTAAACCTGATGTTGACTTTGAAATAGCTTCGCCTTAAACTATTTGCATGAATGCATTGATCACAGATCGACTATTTAATACAAACCTTTAGTAACATTTAATAACTTATCAAGTTCAATAGCCTGTAACACATAAAGGTGGACTTGCTTCATAAAAAGCCAGTCTGATGGGTATGTCCTGTTTAAATAAAAGACAGAAGTAAAAATCATGCTGACCTGTACGTTTCCTCTTTGCAAAGAAAATTGTGCAACCGGTTGCTTGGAGTGGCTGAAATGAATGAATGGTTGGATGCAGTTACAGTTTAACCCACTGAAAGACTCGCCCACTGCATTACAGGCGTGACTGAAGCGTTGCCATGTTTTATGCTTTATGTTACACTCGTTTATTTAGACGTGACTTTCAAGTGTGTGTGTATGTAAGAAACCTACATAACTGGTTATTCGTTTTATGCATTTTTTGGTCTGTGGGCAAGTGAAAGTAAATTTCGCCTGTGAGTGAAAGTCACGCCTGCTGTAATGTCAACAAAGCGCAGTTTTGACGCAACTTTGCGTCCGTCCACACGATGGCGCTGCAACACTTACAATTCTCACTAGAGCCCTTGATAGTGTGCCAACCAGCCCTAGTTTTCGTTATATATATATATATGTTTGCAATGTATATGGTTTAGGTCCAAAGTTAAATGTGGGATAAGATCTAATATATCTGCGTTGTATTTCAGGGCAATTGCAGCTTATTGCATCCATGTGCATGTTTTGGTCTTTTGTGTGGCTTGGATGTGCAATTTAAAAACTGGGATCTCAGCTTTTAGGATTATAGGATTCGTCCAGTCTCGGTTTTCTCGTATTGTAGTATAACTGCAGTAAACATGGTCAAATTTGTCAAGGGTTGGTGTTTCACAAGCTGATATTATACCGAAGCTGTTGTTTGTGATGCAGACCCACTGTGATAAGCTACAATCCGTCACTTCCGGTAAAGATGTTCGTCAGCATTAGGTCCAAAATCATCTTCATCATCATCATCATCTTCTTCGCGTTGAACCCTCGCTTATGCACAGCACAAACGATACACTGCACACAACATAACACATGAATCCTAGTTGTTGCCCAAAACAAGGTGTAAAATATCCAAACAAACATTCACAAACAATAGATTTATATTTAACACAATTATAGCAGGTTTATAGCAGCATAATATAAATACAATGTTTCATAACAAACAGTTTTTAAAAAAAAAAAGCACAGATGAGAAAATAGCACAGAAATAAGGATAAAAAATGACAGAAAACAAGAATAATAACCATCCCTCTTTTGTTTATAATAAAGGCCTCTTTTATAAAATACATATTCTATATGCATTTCTATGCATTTCTATGCAAATGGTCCTTTTCCAAAGATTCCCAATAATCCACAGCTTTCCTCGTTTTTCCTCATTCCAGTTGTTGGATGCATTGGTCGGTTTCCTCTTTCACCGGGTTGAGTCTCCAGACGTCTGCTGGTCACCTGACTTTCACTGGAGCAGCTGTGTGCGGTCCGCGTCTATCGCGCATTCTCTCAAAGCTCATCCCACCCGAACCGAACCCTGATCCGCTCGGGACGTTCATCCATCAGGTCGTGCTGCGTTTGGGAATACGGGCATGGATCGTACGGCATTCCTGTTGTTAATGTTGACGGCTTTGTCGCTCGCCATCGAGGTAAGTGCTGCTTCTGTAATGGAGAGGCGACACGGTTCCCTTTGGATTTAAAGGACGGCCTGGAAAACCGGGAGTGTTGCATGGATGCGGACAGATTTAATGGCGTATTTCTGCAGTATTTCGTGACATAAAGCGATGTAATGTCTATAACACGAGGGTTTTTTTGGGAAGTCGGCGTTTAAATCGATGTTTTAAAGTGTTGGGTGGAGGCTTGCGGTGCAACCTGCTTTGCATTAATACTGGGCACGAACTACACGGCGATCGTACGCGATTAACGTGATGCAGAGGGAAACGCATCTTTAATAGTCGTGCACGACCCGTTTGTTTTAAGGGGGTCGTTTGCAAACGTTTGTTCTCCTTACCAAACTGCACGAGAAACGTGGCGTTGTGTTGTGAAAGAAAGACACGACGGGTCTCGTCTGGAGATCGCTGAAGGCATCTCGGTGGGCATTGGGGGATTAAAACGACGTTTGCAGATGCGGCGGTGAAAGAAATCGTGTAAACATCAGTGACGGACAGCTCCGTTTAATAAAACAACGCGATGCAAACGATAAACACCAAAGGGAACATATATAAACCATTGGTCGATAAACAGCACAGCTCCATGTTATGGGAATAAAAGCTGGACGGCCCTTCTGAGCATCAAAGAAACGCTCGTTTCTCTGCGGTGCTTTTTGCGCATCTAACATTATGTTTCGTGTAAAGCGTCGCTTCACGTCAAACGTCCGCAGAAATGCACGCACAGCACCGCAATGTTTCCTGCTTGCGGGGCTTTGTGAGGCACGTTAAGAAAGATGTTGGTTGACAGAAGCAAGATGGCGTCCGGAGAACTGCGGCGTTTCGTTTTTTCATCCGCACGCCGATGCAAAGACACGCAAACGGGCTCCTTGTGTCTTTCATTTCCGACACATGCGGTGTCGAAACCACCACGAATCGTCAAAACAGCAAACGAGATGTTTTGTTGTTGCCTATGGGAAAATTTTAACCCTGTTGCCAAATTATACAACACTGGGACTGTCTCTTTAAACCAGTTCAACCAGTTAAAGGACACACAGATTATGATTATATAGTTAATTTAAGTTATTTTTAAGAAATTAACATTGTCATATGTGTCATATGTCTAATACTTATTTATATGCATGTGTATTTATATATTCATGGGTTGTGCCAAAAGACTGCAGATGGAATGAACTCATGAACCCATTACTGAAACACAGGCATTACAGATTTATATGATGCTTTTCTATAAGGGCTGGTGCTATAGTGTGGACGCCCCTAAAGCGGGTGGGTAAAGACGTCCGTATGTGGTAGGAGGTATATAATGGTACCAATATGGAACGAGACATTTTAGGATTTACATTAAATGTGTGAGCTGTAAGTTGTGCGCCAAAACAAGCCTTGAGTGTTTACGTTATCGCCTCTTTATTGGTTAGCGTAACTACGACCCAGAGCTTTTTCTGAAAGGCCTCTTGCTTGGTTTAGATATAATGGGTAAATCTGTTTTTGGTCAGCCCCCATTTGATAAAGGCTTCCTCTGTTTGACAGGAACATGTAAACACGGTAAAGTTTGGGAAGTAAACGATGGGAAAAACTTCCTTGCTGGTAGTTAAGACAAGCCTTTAAGATTAAACCAGTTAAATTACCCCAGAATGATGCACATTTCAGTAGATTTAATGCAGATTCTAAGATGCTATGACAACCAGAGGCAGTGTTTTGAAAAATTGATATTCACAGATAATTAGCTTTCAGAAATATCAACGCTGAAGCATTTCATTATGTGCAACATGCATTAAGAATGACAGGTTAAGAATCTTATTTACAAGAACTAGTAAGCTGTCTTAAATCTGTATCAGGTATTTAACAAAGCACAGCTCATTGCAGTAGTTAAGACATTTTGTGTCTCACACGTTTTTTTAAAGAGTCGACTGCACTGTGGCAGCATAATTACAGTATTGTGTTTAAAATTGGCCTGTAACACAAGGATGTTTTGTTGCACTAACCACCAAGCTTGCTTTCTTCTCTTTCTTTTCCTTGTCTCCAAAATAAACTCTGAACAAATCATTCATTCATCTTTCACCCTCTCATCGGTGTAATGGCACAGAGACATATTCCGGACAGCAGGTTGTGACATCACTTCCACTGTTTGTTATCCAGGACAAAAGGGGGAAAACACAACAGTCCCATAATCCCTCATTCTCTATTGAACAGACTGGGTGGGTCTGCTAGTAGTGGACCTTTTGTGGCAGTCTGGGTCGAGGCCAGGCCAAAGAGACACAAGAGAGGACAGGCATTATTCTCTCTCTCTCTCTCTCGCTCTCTCTTCCTATGAATTATAAAATGTAAAGGGCGTTAAGGCACTATAAGTTGCTTTGGATAAAAGCATCTGCCAAATGTATAAATGTAAACCTTTTATCAGCGTGAACCCTTTTAACTCGTTCATCTCATATTTTCTTTCTTCTGTTATCTCTTTTCATTTCCACCCCTTGTTAGAGTGGATAGATTAAGGTTTTTATGTCTGAACTGAATAGGACTCAGTTTGTATTGTACGTTACATAACTGGTGTTGTGGCTGTAAAGCAGATTAATGTATTTACATGCATTACTTGTGTATATACATGTACGTTTTCAGATATTAAGAATTTTCCCTGTTGATTTACTTTTGATTGTTAACGTTTTTGTTCCGTTATGGAAACGTTTCTACAGCCTTAAGCGTTAGCTGAGCATGCATTGACAATAGTTTGACTTCCATCATAATAACCGACCACTTCAAATCATTTAATCATTATCTCCGACAAGATGCTATATAGCGATTTTATCTCTCCGCTATTGAAAGTTTGTTGCATTTTAATGGAGAAATAACCAGATTAGAGGAACATTTCAGTTATTTCTATGAATTGGTTGTTCAGCCGTTCAGCGTCGAAAGGGCATTTTCAAGGCAAAATGATCAGATAATGAAAGCGAAGACAAGGACGTTTAATTACCCAGCTGAATGTCATGGCTCTGTCTTTCTCGTGGACGTCACGGCATGCGTGACATCGGTTCCTCATGTCACTCACTGATTGTGTTGTTGGCAGGTGCCATCAGATGACTCAGTGGGCCTGTTGGCGGAACCCCAGGTGGCCATGTTCTGTGGCAAACTCAACATGCACATCAACGTCCAGAGTGGCAAGTGGGAGCCAGATCCAACTGGCACCAAGAGCTGTATTGGCACCAAAGAGGGCATCCTTCAATACTGCCAGGAGGTAATGACAGAAAAGAGAGATATACAAAGAGGACAAATGAATTCCAATGGGTTCTTCAACAATATTGATGTTAGCTGTCAATAGATTATGAAACATTGTCTCCATGTGATTACATTAGGGCTGGCAGGTCAGTTACATAATTACAATCAATGTGATTAATAACAAAGGGCTTCTGAGTAATACAAAACTATTAATATTGGGTTTAAATGGGTTGGAATGGAAAAACAGGTTTTCCAGTTATTAATGGAGCAGTGTGGCTATTTTAATGCTGAAAAAATGTTTTATTGCACTTTGAATATCTGGAAATTAAGAATGTGTTAATTAAACAGAATATTTACTTGTTAGCTGTAAAAATGACAGATTATAAGAATGACAGATATAAAATGGCATTTAATGTTGACTAACTACAGCTGGTTAACTGTTTCAACACGCATAGGTTTACCCAGACTTGCAGATCACGAACGTAGTGGAAGCCAACCAACCCATCAGCATCCAGAACTGGTGTAAAATGGGTCGCCGCCAATGCCACAGTCACACACACATCGTGGTTCCCTACCGCTGCCTGGGTACGTGTGTGGTGTGTGTGTGTGGTGTATGTGTGTGTGTTGGATCTCAGGGACATTAAACTAATGCATTTACTGCGCTGATTTTGTGGCTGACCCTTTGCCATCAGATAAGATGAGATTCATTACAAAACAATAACGGTATCAACAACTCCTCAGGGGTTTTTTCCATGTAAATTGCACGTTAGCAGAGAAGCACCTGGTGAACGCATTAGTAACGTTGCGTGTGTTTGTGTTCAGTGGGGGAGTTCGTCAGCGACGCGCTGCTCGTTCCGGACAAATGCAAGTTTCTGCACCAGGAGCGGATGGACATGTGTGAAAGTCATCTGCACTGGCACACAGTGGCCAAAGAGGTCAGAGGTCACACACACCATGTGACACCACATGGGTTTCCTGTAGCTTAGCTGGTGGAGCTTTGCGTTATCAGTTTGGGGTTCAAACCCCAGTAACACGTATACGATGAAAGCACAGCCTAAATGCACCGTCAGTCATTTGTAATGCAATTGTATGCAGTTACATAAACAACAATATTGGTATATTATATTGTGTGATGCAGCCACAGTATGAGTGAATTGGAAATGTAATTTATCTCCGTTTATCTCATGAGAGTTTCCACTTATAGCTCTTTGTTGACTCAGCATCTCTCTCATTCCCTCATTTTCTTTGACTGACGCTCTGCAGTCCTGCGCCGATCGCTCCATGAATCTTCACGACTACGGGATGCTGTTGCCATGTGGCATCGACCGTTTCCGCGGTGTGGAGTTTGTATGCTGCCCTGTGGAGGAGCAGAAGGAGACGGACAGCGAGGAGCGGGAGGAGGCCAACTCAGACGTGTGGTGGGGAGGCGCAGAGGCCGAGTACACCGACAGCAGGTAAACAAACGCAGGACCACAGCGGCCTTGTTAACCGAAGTATCTTTCCCGTTTCGTTTGTGTGGAGACTGGATTGCGTCATGCTCAGTGCGTCATGGGAATGAGCCGTTGCTGCTGAGCTGTTTTGTTGCGAATTCTGTTTCCAAGGTAACAGCATCGTCTTTCATCGTTTCTCTTTATTTTTGTACGGGTTGCGGGTAGTTATCATTAAGTCACACGTGATTTTTGTTGGAAAGTGAAATGAAATCACACTGTGAATGTGTTAGACTTCTGATGTCATCTTCTTTGAGTTATTTTTAGCCCATTATGCTGCTTCAGATGTTGCAATACGGTTTTTCTTACCATTTTAATGTGTTGACATAATTTTAAACACACAGGTTTGTTAGCACATTAACTTTGACTGTTTATTGCGCTTTGTTGTTCTTCTGTTTATGAACCTGAAACCTCTAATGAGTCAGAAGAAAACAGCTCTCTCACAGGAAACAGCTTTCTTCCATGCTGAAAAATAGGGCAGATTCATCCGTGTCATGATGTCTTCTTCAACATCACAGTGTTCTGCGGGAACAAACCCCAACCAAGCCTGAGCCTGTGGTGACTGAGGATGATGAAGACATAAATGAGGAAGAGGAGGTATGGGACAACGATGAGGACGGAGACGGCGAGGATGACGAAGCCGAGGACGACGACAACGATGAAGACACTGTCGAAGAGCAAGACACCAGCGAGCAGACCTCTAATGTTGCCATGACAACCACCACCACCACCACCACAGAGTCCATAGAGGAGGTTGTGCGAGGTGAGCTTTGTTCCTCACAGTGTCATCTTACAGAAAGATCTCATTAACCGCACGTTCTCAAGAAGTGTTAAACTGTCATTACACAGTGTGCTAGCAGACGGTGTGCTCGCTTTACAGTAAGCAAGCCGACCTGAAACATTGTAAATTAGCATGCCAGTAAATCCAATGAGTGTCTTTCCCCATCAGCGGTGTGTTGGGCCCCTCCTCGGACGGGGCCGTGCCGTGCGAAGCTGCCCCGGTGGTATTTTGTGCCGGAGATGGGCCGATGCGCCCCCTTCACCTTTGGGGGCTGCGGGGGTAACCGCAATAACTTTGAATCAGAGGAGTACTGCATGGCTGTCTGCGAAAGCAGTGTCTGTAAGTCCAGACGTCTCCCGACAGGAAGTTCATCTCTCCGTTAACTAGCACGTCCTGTCTCTCTTTCACGCTGCTTCACTCGTGCTAAACTCGCCACCTCGCCTCAGCAGATGGCTGAATGCTTTAGCCCGCATGGATTACGGTCCCTGTGAGGTGACCATGTAGATAAATCATCTAGTTTGTTTAGTTTAACTACCTGGAATCTTTCTTTAACTCTGTCATTGTTTCCTTCACTGCAGCAACACTAGAGTGACAACAACAGGTCAATTTATTCATGCCTTGATCTTAAGGATTTAAAAGTGAATTAAAATTTTTTTTTTTCTGCAGGAACCCATCTAACAGGAAATGTTCTCTAAATATTAGATAACATTCTCTAAAGGTTCTCTCAGAGTTGTCAAAAAAAGTTGAATAGCATAAAACATTAGTAGAATATTTTTATATACTATGTTTATATTTAGTATATAGATATTTTATATAAATTATATACAGAATAGTGAAATGTTTTAAAAACATTACAGAATTCTGAAATAGTGTTTTTATAACTGAGAAATAATGTCAATACAACATTCCAGTAAATGTTCCCAAAATGTTTTCAAAGTAAAATTTTTAATGTTTTTATTAATAGAAACATTACAGAAACGTTCTTACAACCTAAAATTGTTAGTCAGCGTCTAATTAGCACACAAGCGCGAGTGTTTGTTTGCATCAGTTTCTGTCTGTCGTTTGTCTGCTTTGACCTTCTGAGAGCACCCGCATGTTCTGAAGTTAATTTCTTAATCTGCTGAATACTACAGTACAGTGTGTGCCTCCCTCTGTGTGTGTTTATGTGTGTGTGTGGGTCAGCGACCGCAGCGTGTCTCTGGTCAGACCAGTCTGTGGCAGAGGTGCAGTGTGTGGTTTCCGCTCGGTTAAGCGCAATGCTAGGCTCTGTGGGAAAGTGACAAGCAGAGCTGCTCTCATCCTGACAGGGCAGATTAGTCGGACTGTTCCCGCATGCTGGCTGTCAGGGCTGTAACAGCAGCCTTACAGAGACTGGCACAGAACACACACATCCATACAGCAGCCGTAAGGAACATTGTATGTGACAAATAAGCAGAACTGAATTGAACGGCCTTCATAGTTTTACACAGGATATAAATTACGGTAAAGAGCTTCTATGTCACATGTTGTACCGTGTTTAAAATGTCAAACAATAAAAGTAGGATTTTCATTAGAAATATTAAACCGACAGTTTTAATTTTAAAGAAAGACAGCACAAACGTTAAATTCTTGACCTTCCTGACATTCAAAGGCATCTTTATGGTGTTTAATGATTAAACAATCGATTAATCAATGAATTATGTACTAAAACTGGAAAATGTCTAGTTAGTATATAGTTAAATATAGTTATAGTTTAATCTGAGTTGTTCTATTAACATTTTTAATGCACATACCTGTACATGCATGAAACCTGTGCAGCGTTTGGCAAAAGCATTCTAGCACAAACGTTTCTGTCTTTGCTAATCAACTTTAACTTTAGCAGCCGGACTAACCATTCTCTTCCAGAGGGATGTTTCTCTTATCTGTAGAGAGAGAGATTGCCTGGTTCTGGTTTTTGTGTGTTTTGACTATCAGTGGGTAAGAGTTTTCCTCTCTGCAGTGCCCACCATGGCCCCCAGCCCTGCTGATGCGGTGGATCGCTATCTAGAAGCTCCGGGGGACGTGAACGAACACACACGCTTCCAGAAGGCGAAGGAGAGCCTGGAGGCCAAACACAGGGAGAAGATGTCAGAGGTGGGATGCTGTCAGCGTTCACCCAACGCTGTTATACTGAGTGTTAAAACTCCTTACCAAAAATAATATGATCTTCTTCATAGGCTTTTTAACACCTTCAGGCTTTTTATATAATTCTGTATAATTATTTATGCATTTTCTCCAAAATGGCCGAAAGGTTTTTTCTGTTCTTTAAACAGTCATTACAGGCAATTAGATTTAAAAAGAAATGCTGTGAAAATCCAGTTTAAATGAATGAAACTATGTTTCACTTCCTGTTTAAAACTCTGCTAATGACATGTTTTGCTTCTTTATTGTAAGTAAGAATTGACTAGTTTCAGTCTTCCTGCAGGTGATGAGAGAATGGGAAGAGGCGGAGCGGCAGGCTAAAAATCTCCCCCGTGCGGATAAGAAAACCATCATTCAGGTAATTCAGCGTTTGTGATAAATGACAATGGAAAACATCACCATTCATAGGCACTGAACTGCGGCTGGTGAGTGACCAGCTTTTATTGTTAACGTAACACAGCGTTTTCTGACGTGGTTATGAAAGCACTTAGCAGGGTTGCGATTCAGATGCGTTGAGATACGGTTACAGTTAAAGTGAGGACCAGGTTGCTGTACTTTGGTCGTCGGGATTAATGGGCGGCCGCTGGCTCTGTGTTTATGCGTGTGCGCTTGTGTCTACAGCGCTTCCAGGAGAGGGTGGAGGCTCTGGAGAAGGAGGCAGCCGGTGAGAGACAGCAGCTGGTGGAGACTCATATGGCGCGAGTGGAAGCTCTGCTGAACGACCGTCGTCGTCAGGCACTGGAAAGCTACCTGAGCGCTCTGCAGTCTGACCAGCCGCGGGTGTGTACACACACACACACACACACATACACACACATACAGACAGACACACACACACTCATCAGAACACACAGCACCATTAAACAGAATGTTATCAGAACGTTAAGTTATACATCAAAACTGTTAGCTTGCGTTGTTAGTGGACTGTTTTACAAACTTCTTTGTTTTCCTCACGTCGCTTTGGATAAAAGCATCTGCTAAATACCTAAATTTTACAGAATTTTAAAAAGTTTGATTTACGTTTCTATAACCATGAAATGATGTTAATGCAATGTCTAAAATGAGAAGTGTGTTACAGACAGGCACATATGCAAATGTGCATTTCTTGCATATTAAAATGCATGATGCATCTTCCAAAATGTTGATTTCGGCCTGCAAGCTGGGGAATTGCCCCATGCAAATTAGGGTCTGGACTGATATTGTGGGTGTGTTTTCCTGATTTAAATCATATAATCACATGCTAAACCAACACATGTAATGCATGCAAATAAATGGTGCTTTCAGCTGGCAGAGTTTATTATTGGTGAACTGAGTTATTGCTGTAGCAGTTGTAATTTTCATTGGTCTTTCGCAGCCCCGGCAGGTTCTCAATCTTTTGAAGAAGTACATCCGTGCAGAGCAGAAGGACAGACAGCACACCCTCAAACACTTTGAGCACGTACGGGAGGTCGATCCCAAGAAGGCATCCCAGATCCGGCCCTTTGTAAGCCCCCCTCCGTCGGTTCTTTTCTTGCTAACGTTTTCACAGCTGTGAAGACGACTTCATCATAAGCTCTTGTGCTCATAGGTGATGACCCACCTGCGTGTGATTGAAGAACGTATGAACCAGTCCCTCAGCTACCTTTACAAAGTCCCACAAGTGGCAAATGAAATCCAGGATCAAGTGGGTGAGTCTAGAACGCTTTATGTGGGCCTGACAAACAAGTTTAGCAACCATCTAATACATCCTAGCAAATGCATGGGAACCACTCATAACACCCTAGCAACATTCTGCTAACAATCCAGAGCAGTCTAGTAACCACTTAGCAACACCCTACAAACTGCCCAGAACATTCTAGTAACCACTTAGCAACACCCTGGAAACTGC
>JBAJNP010008560.1:0-19980 GCA_036877545.1 Yasuhikotakia modesta
TTATTTATATATTTATCTATGTAGTTTTTGGTTCTTCTTGTGACAAATGCAGTTTTACCAAGAGACAGAAACTGAAATGTTTCACTGCATTTTAAACACGCTCAGAATACAACAGTTTCCTCCCGGCTAGAATTAATCATCATCGTTTCTATAATATCCAGCTCAAAATACCCTCATACGCAAAACAAAACCTTCATGAAACTTTAGTGAATGTGAGGTCATATGTTTGAGAGACAGACAGCAGATATGAATGTTTGCTCAGTCAGCCAGTCAAAGCAAAAATGTGTGCGGTAAAAAATTAATAAACTGTTGAGCGATTATCAGAGCGGCTATCAGATGACAGAGGTCTGTCCAGTCTGTCCACATCACACAAATAAGACATTTTGTTTTACATTAAGAAAACAAAGCATATTTTCAGGACAATATTTGACATTATTTTTATGACACTTAACAACACACTGTACATCATGTAAAAACTCATATTTATGATTATATTTTAATTCATATTTTATATTTTACTGCGATTGTTATTAAAGACACACTTATGTCTCAGTCAAAACAGAATTTAGAAAAGTTAAGATGCAAAGTAGCTTTCATTCCTATGCTGAAATATTTCGGTGGAAGTAGGCGGGACATATCAAAGGGCTTGTCATTTTTAACCAATAGCGTTTAGTTACATCGCGGACATGAACCATGATTTGTTGCTTGCTATGGCTAGTCAGAGGCTGGCCAATAGTATGTAAAGAACAAACATTAATATTCAAGGAAATGTCTGATTTTGGCCCAATTTGTTTATGCCTGTGAGTGCAAGATGAGTCAATATTTTGGGTTTGTTTCAGAGGGGATAGTCTGTATATTTCCAATGTTTACGAATACTAACACAAGGACAAACTTCATGCTAACAGACACCCACAACAATCAAAATTAGATTTTAAACTAACAAAATATTGTTGTTCTGATCTGTGTATAGGCAAAACACACACAATAGCTACACAGAAGTGTTGTTTACAGCTGTATCAAACGACACGATTCGCGCAGCTGAGCACTGAATATTTTATAAATGTTTGAGAAAAGTGAAGAAGTTTGTGATGAGAGATGAGATATCAAACACCGGCCGTAAGAAACTGTCTGCAGGTGCATCATAAATATTTAATCAGCTTCTATATTTAGAGTCCAGCAGCTCCTAATAGCCTGGATGCATATTCATAAGTTTGATTTTCGGCAAACCAAAGGAACTGATGTGTTAATTATGCAGAGACAGAATCAAAAATAGACAGAACAACTAATACAAGACAAGAACATGTAGCTATAATCTCCGCCGGTACGTCACAGTCTAGCATCTCTATTAATAAATTACCAGTGTAAAAAAATGTGATTTTAAAAGCCAGTTTGTTTTTTACTGTGGAACATATTCAGTTTTTCTAAATAAAAATATAATAAAAATATGCAGTTAAATCCTGATAACTGTTACAGATGTGCTTACCCATGTTGGCTGTGTTGTTGTTTGGTTGTTTGTGATTAAAATTACAGCTCCACACGAATTTGATGCCAGGCAGAGGATCAAACCTTCTTTCTGCAGTGACAACTGTCTTTCAGTTCAGATAAACAAGCCCAACACTAAAATAAATCCTGAGATTGATGAAGAGACGTCTGCTGGTGGAGGAAGATGAGACTGATCTGAGCGGCACGTAATCATGTTTTACCACCACAGCATCACTGACACGAATCTCATTACCAGTACATGTGAGCTCACAGCCCAACAGCTGAGCTGACTCACATACAGCTCTCTCTCTCCATCACAACCCTTCCTCTCTCCATCACAACTCTACCTCTCTCTATCACAACTCTACCTCTCTCACAATTCTTCCTCTCTCTATCACAACTCTACCTCTCTCGCTCAGAACTCTCACTTTATCACAACTCTACCTCTCTTGCTCAGAACTCTCTCTATCACAACTCTCTTTCTATCACAACTCTTCCTCTCTCTATCACAACTCTTCCTCTCTCTATCACAACTCTTCCTCTCTCTATCACAACTCTCCCTCTCTCTTTCAGACTTATCTCACTCTATCACAACTCTCTCTCTATCAGAACTATCTCTCTCTCCATCAGAACTATCTCTCTCTATCACAACTCTCTCTCTCTGTCTTTCTCTATCAGAACTATCTCTCTCTATCTATCACAACTCTCTCTCACTGTCTTTCTCTATCAGAACTATCTCTCTCTATCACAACTCTCTCTCTCTGTCTTTTATAAGTCTTTTGTACAGCTGTACAGCTACAACATACAGCTCACATCAGAATCATTATCAGTTCATCATGACGTCAAATCTGGAGCAACACACCTGAACACTGATGTAACATGCTCTTCACACATCAGTGGACGGAAACTTTATCAGCGAACATCAGCTGTCACTTCAGTCTGTTAAACAACAGTCTCATATGACCGAGACACAGCATGAGGACCTGATAACACAGCATTTACTCAAACTGCTGCGATCACCGATCTCAGAACATTCCACAGACCAAACAGCATTTAATGGCATAAACTCACACGCTTCATAAACTTACACCGCTCTGCTTTCTGTCTTTCAGTGTTTTTTACGTCACTCACACACACACACCGCTGCGGTGAAAAAGATCTCTGAGACACCATCAATATTTACAGGCGGCGGTGTCGCGTGCGCGGAGCAGAGCTGTGGGCATCACACGCTGGAATACGATCACAAACATGAGGCAACGTCTGAAAACTCTCTCAGAAATAAGCTGTACTGCTTCACATAGTGCTGATCTCATCTCACGGTCACATGAGCAGCTAAACAGCGCTCACATCATCTCAGTAACCTCTGTAATCAGACACGCGGGTTTGGACTAAATTAAAGGCAGGCTGGGCAAACTTTTCCAGAAACAATTTTTGTTATGCTGGTTAAAAGTCTTTTCATGTCACCATGTTGTCTGTGAAAGGCACAGAACAATTAACTGTGTGTCCAATCATTGCATTCGGTCTGAACGCAACAATAGGATGTGCTGCCTGCCTGTCAAACCTCAGTGCACTGCCTTCATGTTCATTGGAGGAACCGTGGCTTTAAAGAGCACTTAAAGCCTATGAAAAGATATTCCTGCTAAATCCTGTCTCTTAAACCAGGAGTCAGAAAGGTTAGATTCCCAATCATTTTTGAGTCCGTTCAAACTCTAATGGTATAAACCACAAGAGCAGAAACTCAATCCAGTGAGAAGTGCAACATTATCTTGAGTTCTGCAACCTGATCAAAGCTCTAGAACCACTGAGACACAACAGAACCACAGAACCAGACGTTACAGGGAAACAAGACCAAACAACATCCCAGAGACGCCAGACGAGACACAAATAGCACAGATCACTGCGGAAAATTGCAGGCTGATGGCCACTCAAATCTCATGCACTTCTCAACATGTCTCAAGGATGTCTCAAAGGTCTCAGTGACATCTCAGATTTGTCAACAATTAAAAGTCAAACTCTTTGATATGATAAAGTTTTTCAAATTTAAAAATTCTACTTTTTCTAGGAATATAAATTTAAGGAGAAACTTCTGAGACAAAGTTGAGGGAAAAATGAGAACTCCAGTAAGTCTCTGCAGCCATTAAGGAGCAACACCTTTATCCTATAGACAACACTGTCTAAAACCTTTTTACCTCCTGTGTGTGTGTGTGTGTGTGTGTTTTATCTGGCTGCATGAGTGTGATGTAGTAAAACTGTGCCGTCCCGGGACCGGCTGTTAGATAGAACAGCTCTTTGTTCTGAAGGACAATAGAACGGTTCTCCAGTTCCCCGGCACAGATGGTGATGCAGTCAGTTCACCTGTAGTGTTACTCGTCACACACTGCTTCCTGAGTTATAGTGATCCCCACACACAGATCTCAGCCTCTCTAAATATTAGAATATATTTCATATAACATGTTTACATTAAACTGCATGTGACTGTAAAATACTGCAGTCAGAGGTTTAATGGCTTCATCTGATGAAAAAGATGCTAATGGATGTTTACACAAGAAGAAATGATGCTAACCGTTTTACTCTCCTGCTGCAATTCCACACGGAGGAAAAGCCGGAGAGAAAGAGAGAAAAAGGACAGAACAAACATGAGTGACATTCAGACACACATAAACAGAGAAGTTCAGGTACCGCTGTGGCCAATCTCAGAAATGTTAGTGTACCGCTGCAGCCAATCACAGAGACGTTTGTGTGCTGCTGCAGCCAATCACATCATGTTTATAACTGTTTATACACAACAACTTAAAAGAGACATTGGAAAGAAACATGAAAAAAGTTTTTAAAGCTGTTTCTGGGCGGATATGTTCATAACAGCCATGTGGCTGTTATTAAACAGAGGGATTATTTCCCTCTTGTGGTCATTATGGTAACTACACAAATCTATCAATAGACCAGTTTCACACACAACACAGTGTACAGTAGACAGAGGATGCAGTACTGAATGCTAATATTGCTTACAGTAGTACAGCACACTAACAGCTTGGGGCTGGATTTAGGGTGTATGTGGACTGTTGTGTTTTACCCTGTTGGAGCGCAGTGACACTCTTCCTCCACAGCGCGCGCAGAACTTGGTTTGGCAATAAGAACAAACGTGGCCACAGCCGTCGGCAAACTTTGTTTTATGGCAGATTCCGCAGGTGGGGGCCTCGCTCTTCTGTTCTGGACCGACCTGTGCTTCATCACCCATCTTCTTCACCTGATCCTTATACATCTCAAACTGCTGATGCAATTTCCTGCAGGGAACAGAACACAACCAATCAGCACGCAGGCAATCACAGCACAGCCAATCAGAACGCAATCACAACACAGTCCATTAGAACACAGTCGTTAATACAGTCAATTAAAACACAACCAATCAGAACACAGCAAGTTTAAGCATTTGGGGATAACAGTAAAATTTAACAAACAGAAACTTTGTTTGTTAAATGTTTTTTCCATTTGTTTGTTGTTTTCCATTTTGTTAATGTTTTTACTCCTGCTTAAATAATAAAGTTATAAGAAAACATTCTAAAAAAAGTCTAAAAGTCTAAAATATGTCTCAACCAAAAGTTTGTTTTCTGAAATTAAAATACAAGCACATTTCAGAATAAAACCTTTTCTGGAACAACATAGATAACAAATGTTTTTATTCATACAGTACAGAACTCTCTCATTACAGTAAGAGTGGTGTGGGTCAAAGGATCAGGACGGACCCTGAAACGCTAGCTGTACATCTGCAAGACGCACATGCATTTTGTATGTCCCCTGTCAATCACGCGTAGCCGTAGAAACCAAATGAAGGGGGAGAGAATTCATCAGACCACCAAAAACAAACGCTAGTTGCTTGCTAATCAGGCTAATCAAGTTTTAAAACTAGCTTCAACACTTTCAAACACAGTTTTTTCCGCTCATACACACATATGGGCAGCTAAGCTCCGCCCCCCTCTTTACCAGAGACCAAGTTTGTTTGAGTCAGTGACCTTTGACCTCTCCAGGATCCAGTCACCCCAGTCAGCAGGTCATCTTACACTGACCTCCTGACCTCTGCCCTTGTAACCTCAGAAGATGTGGATATACAGCACCACTCACTGACTCTCAGACACGTGTGACATATCATTTATCATAAAACAACCATCAGTTCCTTCTTCCAGCAGGAAACGACATGAAACTTGTCTTACATTTTTACAGCATCCCCTTAGAAAAAAGACGCGAACAAACACAAGCCCCTAACTCACCACTGTCCACTTACAGATGCAGGATTCCTGCACAGTAACTTTCTTAAAGGTGCAATTTTTAATTTGATCTTTTTAGGTCTAAAAATAAACAAAAATTAGTCAGTTTAGCTTTATATGATAACTACATACGTAGTGAAAAGAAAACAAAGTAATCTGCAATTTCATGTTTTAACCAGAGAGCTGAGAGTTACAGATAAACAGCTCAAAACAAGAACGCAAGAACATCTTTTATTTCAGCTTTAAATTGTCGTTTTCTGGTGAGCTGTTCCTTTAATCACCAGCATCAATAGGTGTCATATATACATAGTCTTAATATATGTCCTATACGTGAGGTTCAGTGGATAAAGATCCTGTAGGTGATGGGACAGCTGAAGGAACTGCAGAGGTCTGTCAGACGAGTCGGGTAACGTTACAGACAGCTGGAGACCGCAGCCCTCCTCACCTCCAGTATATGATCATACCTCACGTCTCAGCTGACACACAGTTACAAACGTCAGAGTAACTCAATCCAGTGTCAGGCATCATGTATTATAAAACACAGACATACACAAACACCTGCTACTAAACGCTGACTGAAGAAAACGTTTTATCCTGGGAATTGTGTTTTTATGTCTGTACGTTTTATGTTATACAAACATGATCATTAAAGCTTTACTGAAACAAAGTTGAGGGCAACGATAAAACGAAAAACTTACGTCTCTGTTTCCTTCGTCTGAAGTTGGTTTTGGGACTTTGTTTGAGGCTGGAGAACATTATTAACCAGGTCTGTGATTCCACTAAAGGGAAACCACCTGTATAAACAAGCACATACTGACCATCACAAGACAGGAAGCACCGCTGCAGGCCGACACACGGCAGCAATCGCCACAATAACTGGCGTGCAGATACATTCGTGAGGAACATACATGAGCAGCATTACATTTACATTTATGCATTTAGCAGACGCTTTTATCCAAAATGACGTACAATTGAAGGAACAATAGAAAGTAATGTAAAGCATGTAAAGCTACAGGAACTACAGACAGAAGGACAGAGAGAAACGGGTACAGACTGGGGCAGACCACAGACTAGCGAGATCTGACAAGCTCTGTTCTGATTGGGTGAAATTACCAAATCTCCAGTAGAACACCTGGAAACAGAGTTAACCAGGATGATACAATACAGGTTTTTGGTGTATTGGTATTCAAACAGCTTTTGGTAAGGAGCGAGTCACTAGATTCGCCAAAGCTATTTGCCAAAGGTGTGTGGTGTTAAATCTTTGTAATACACAATTTATTTGAGACACTCTTTTTAAACATCTGATGTGCAGAATTCAGAAGTCTGGCTTTGTGACAGCAGGGAAAGAGGAAAGATGATACAGACAGACAGTAAGAGATTTTAAAAAACAGCTGAGAAGACAAAGAGCCAAAGAGTGTGTGAAATGAGTTTTAAACGCTGTGCTTGTGTATCTACAGATAGAGATCAAAACATCTGTTTGCAACTGACAGAACTGAGCAAAATGAAGCAGGACTGATGCATCATGTGGATGAAGCTGCTGAAAGCTGTTTGGATAAAGCCATGACACACTGCAGACAGCCAATCACCAGAGAGAGGAGGAAAACAGTAGCCAATCACAGAAGAAGCCACAGCAAACCACACCCACTAGCCAGCCAAGAGCGAATATCAAGATTTTTAGCTAAAAGCAGAGAAACTCATGCAAAAAGTTTGGACTAATTCTGCAAGACGTTCTGTTACCCAGAACAGTGATATTCTCAGCTCCATTTCAAACATTTTCTCATGTTTGTATCAGTTTAAATGGTTAATTCTACCTTTGCAGATTGCGTGTGGGTTTGACTAAAAGTTACTTACTGGACTGGCTGAGGTTTTGCCTCATCTCTGACCCTAAAAAACAGCGAACAAAACCCAGTGAGAAAATAAACCACAAAGACAATGACAACAGAAATATAAGACAACATGAGTTTCACTCTAACAAACTCAAACAGAAGATGAAAATGCGATCATAACATACAGGCAACACAATAAACATAAAAAATATATAAAATGACAAAATGCAAACAAATATGTGAATGTGATGAGACCAAACAAATATTTACACAAACATTAACAAATAAAAAACTTTTTCTGTGGTATGTTAATCGAGAATTTTTGCACTTTGCCTAGTTGTTTTTTGCTCTAATTGCTTCTATTGTTTTTCCCAACTTTGTAAGACGCTTTGGATAAAACCATCTGCTAAATGACTAAATGTAAATGTAACTCTAAAACCAAAATACACAATTTGCCTTCAGCGTGAAAGTTTCAATATCACATGTTTTCTCTACCACCTGTTGAGAAGAGGTTATGAGAAAATCACATCTGAAATTAGTTGTTTTGTTTGTGATCATCTGAAAGGTTTGGTGTAACAGTGAGACTGTGTGACATCGCCCTCTAATGGTCACAGGATTTCTGATACGCCAACCTCAGCATCATGGGAAAAGTTAAAGTCAACAACTTCAATCGTGAGCCTTGAGTCGTATTGTAGCTAGACTGTTAGAAGTAAAACCAACTTACAAAAGTCAAAACTTGTTGTTGTAGGTGCAAAACTCACAACAACAGCGTTAACAGACACACAGCGTTTGTTTTCACACTGTCAATAAGAACCGTGTTCATCTGCACTGATAGTTGCCATGTCATCAGGACGGCCTGACGTTGTCTCCAGTTGTCATGGAAATCCCTGCGCAGTGGAAACACTGGATCACACACTTTTAAGACATCACAGGTGATGCATATGAACGCAAACCGATGGCCTCACATCACCATGACCTCAAGCTAACTCTGCTGTTATAACAACAGTCTGGTTAAAGGGCTCATTTTCATCAGCAATCACATTTCCTGGCTAACAGCAAACATTCTCTAAACGTTCTGCCAAAGTTCTCTCAAAACAGAACAACGGATGTCTGTGGAACGTACTTATTTAGACAGATAAGTGTGTGTGTGTTGGTGTGTGTTTGTGTGTGTGCAGGGGTGGTTGTTGGTGTTTGTGTGTGTGTGTTGGTGTGTGTGTTTGTGCATGGGGGGGTGTTTGTGTGTGTGTGCATATGTGTGTGTGTGTTTGTGAGTGTGTGTTGGTGTGTGTGTGTGTGAGACAGAGAAGGAAAGTCCTGTTACGTAACACTGAGCAGCTTCTCTGCATGAGGCAATAATTACTCCATAATTCCAGCTGCCAGCGACTCTCAGCGTCTCACAGCCCTCAGCTTCTGAACAATCTCCAACAAGATCTGCAGACCTCCAGCCCTAATGAATCACAGCGACCAATCAGAGTCTTTGGACCTGGTGGAACATCAGACATGTGTGCTGGGCCTGTCTGTGGATCTGTAGAAAAATGGAGACCATTGATCTAAAATATCCAGAGTTATTCTCAACCTAAATGTCTGTGGTATTTATTTACATTGTACACTGTTTGCTTCAGTTTACAACATTACTGAAATATGTTAGTATTTGCCAGCAGCAGGTTCTGAGATCAGTGCAGTTTTATGAATGTGGATCTCTGTGTGTGGGTATATAACAGGTGGCTGAAACACTGTGTGACCTGAGAGCAGAAGATATTCTGAGCCAAACAGACGCAGACTGGCCTACATCTAACTGTACCATCTGAGATCCCAGAACACCACTGACTGTATATGACTGTATATGAGTGTACATGACTGTATATGAGTGTATATTAGTGTATATACATGCATATGAGTGTACATGACTGTATATGAGTGTGTATACATGCATATGAGTGTACATGACTGTATATGAGTGTATTTGAGTGTATATACATGTATATAAGAGTGTATATGAGTGCATATGACTGTATATATGAGTGTATATATGAGTGTATATGACTGTATATAACAGAGAGTATTTGAGAGTTTTTTAAGTTACAAGTTTTCTTCTTACAACCTGATAATCAAACCCAATCCAGTTGAACTACAGGAACACTGTCTATTAATGCCAACTACTTGCTCATGACACCTTTGAATTCTGCCTATGCAGGGGGCTTGCCAGATTTTAGAACAGAGCCAGAGCGTAAGTGCATGCTAGCATTAAGGCTGTTCTTCAGCCAAATGGAGGCTAAATGTACATCTTGCTCACACAACAGTGCCTGAAATAGCATGTGAGTTCTGAGCAGACACCTGTTCATTAGAAGCGCTCATCAGGACGGCCTCCCTCAGACACGCTTCCCTTTAAAAGAGGATTAGCGCTGAGAGAGCCCTTCATTCCAGCTGTCATCGCTTCCGCCGTGGCATCTGGATCAAAAACAATCTCGTTTGAGCTCGGAGCGCTCTGATTGGCTGCCGCAGACCCTAGGTAACCTTTGAGTGACAGCTTCAAATCCCTCCTCACATGTAGCTCCGCCCCACACGGCTGAGGCGCTCAGTCTTTTTGATCTGCAGGCAGATGTTACAATCTGAACGCAAAACAAACCAGCTGATGAGTCTGTAAATCCTCCAACAACCAAAAACTTAACGACAAAACATCATTACAGTGTGACAATTGTGTAATTGTTGCAGATCTCTGTGTAAACTTGTCTAGCCTGTGTCTTTGCTGAGGGGAAACTAAACTCATACTAGTTGCTTACACACTCAAAACTGTTTGTTTCCAGAAACCACTTGGATTGATATTAAGTCTAATGAACATGTACATTTAATCTAAATATCCATCTAATGAAACTAACAGTTAAGATGGTGGACAAACCAGGAGAAAAGTGTGTGTAAAGCTGTGTGTACACACACACATACAAACACACACACACTGGTCATGACAAAACAGTTCTCTGAGACTAAAGAATCTGTGCTTTCAGGTCCAGTGTGTCTTTCTGGCATAAACACACACATACACACACACACACACACTAGTGTTGTTGTTCTAGCAGTGTGTGTGTCTGTGGGGGGGCAGCATCTTCTAAGGATAAGTTACAATAATAGCCCACATGACTAACACCAGGGCAGTAATAGATACCCCCAGTTATTTCCTGTCAGAGTTAAGTACCAGCTCAGTTAGTTTAAAACACACTAATGTGACCACAAAATCACACCCAATAAACCTGTACCAGTAACGCTAAAAAAGGTCACTGTCGGCCATCAGTGTCTCCAAACTTTACGTCTATGGATGTAAAACAGAAACATGGGACACGTCAGCGCGTCTCAACTCTCTCTCTCTCTCTTATGTAATAGCATGGCAGCAGTATATGGCAGGACTCTGGGTTTCTCAGCGTTACGATGTCCAGATCTTTGTGTTGGACTCATGCTGGGTTTCCGCTGAACAGGAAACTGGCTGCGTTCTGCGTTACTCACACACACCACATCACAGCTTGATAGTTTGAGGTCATTTATTCTGTTTTTATTCATTTTACTAATGAATTGAGGAATTCACGTCTCGGCTTCATTCAGAACAAAACACGAGCATAAAAATACGAGTATGTACTAAACATACACTAAAATGTTTCTTTAAAATAATGAGCAAAACAGTGAAGTAGGCAAACGCTATGTTGTTGTCACATGACCTGTTTACCCAGTTAACAATTTTAGGTTGTAAGAAATGTTACTGCAAGAATGTTTAGACAACTTTTAGAGAATGTTAACCGTTAAGGAGCTTAAGTAAATGTGGCTGGGCAGCAGCAAAGCTGTAGATATTAAAACTGAGCCCTAAAATCTACGTCACAAAAGTTACCAAAGAAAAATAAAAATAATAGAGATGAGGAGTGAGTTACATCAGAATAAAGAGAGAGAGGGTGGGGGGAGGAAATGAGAGTAAGAAAGGAGAGAATGGGTAATGTGAGGTGACAACATGAACGAGTCATGAAAGCAAAGATGAGCAAAAAAGGAGAAGAGGGCAGAGGTAACACAGAGGAGCACTGAAGCTCAGCCCTGATGATTCAAACACACACACACATGCACACAAACAAAAATGTGTCCCCAACAAACATGCAAGCAGCAAAATAAAAAAGCAATGTTTGGTAAGGCAAACAACCCCACAGGACATGCTAGTAATGCCCTGGCAACCACTTTAAAGCCTCTAGAAACACCCTGGCAACCACCCACAACATCCCAGCAGCATGTGGTCTGTGTTTGTGTCTTCCTCACCTACACAAGACAGAAGACACCGGCTCACACTGGTGCAAACAGCAAAAACTTTACAAAAAGCAAACTAGTACAAGCATGAACCCACAAACACTGCCTCTCATTCTTTCTGTTTATTTTGTAAACAGCCTTTTAGCTTCTATACCTCTTTCTCTCTCTCTCTCCTCTGGATTTGTTTCAGTTATTGTGGCTCTTCCAGTCAGATGACAGGAAGTTGGCAAACACTGGGCATTTTCCTCTCTCCGTTCTCCCAGGATTCCCTGAGCTGGCTTGCGGCCACTGTTGTGTGTGTCTGTCTGCATATAACTGTGTGTGACTGTTTAGAAACATTGTACTCCGCCTGCCATGGTTACACTCAGATTTATGTTGAATCAGCTAGAGCCACAAACCTCATTAGCAACCAGTCAAGCAATTAACCTGCTTGTTTCTCCATCACCATTATGACCAGATGAAGACTGAGACTGAACGGGACAGGAGAAACACAAAATATCACATGATGTAAAACTAATGAAATCTAGGTAATCAGATTTATGGCTTTGGTCTGGTGGCCAGTATAGATCCCACAGACTTAAACTGAAGAAAAAGAGTCACATCTGAGATCTTTAAGTGAACCATCTTGTGAACACATCTTGTGAACCAGTAACAAACAACCAGTTCACACCCCTCAAAACACTAGTAGACAAACCTCCTGGAAACATTTTGTTTGCACGGAAACCAAAACAAACTCTGGTTTGATGTACCGTGAAACCATCAACCATTTGACTAGTATTTGGGCTGCGGTCATGAGGCTAGTTTGGGGCTGGTTTTGTTACACAAACCTTACGCATCCCTGCTGCAGACTCACTGCTCAGTGTAAGTAACAGTGAGGATCCAATGAGCTGCTCTGTTGTTGTGTAACTCCACACCGGCCGTTTGCACACAACTCCTCTAAAGATCAGAGACCGCGTGACGGCGTCCAAACCGCCGGTAACCGACCGGCAGCATCTCATGACATCAGAGGACTGTGAACATTATCTCCGTGTGCAAACTATGAATGGTGGAAGTGTGTGTTTAAGTGGAAGGGATCAGTGACTCACCTAACACACACACACACACACACAGACACACACATACAGACACACACAGACACACACACTCACACAGACACACACAGACACACACACTCACACAGACACACACACACAGACACACACACACACACTAGCAGTCGGTTTACGTTTGTGACTCATGTTTACTTCACTTATTGCACGACATGAGATCTATTTCCAGGTCCCAGTGTTAATATTTACCTAATAGTCTCCACACCCTCACAAAAAATACATGACTGGTCCTCAAACTGACCCGCGACACAGTTTCCCACTCGGCTAACAATGACTTTCTGTTTAAATCATGTGTTTAACAGTTTTTACAATCTGTTATAATCATTTTCAGTGGTTAGCAGGGCTTGTAAATGATGCAAAAATGAGGGATCGTACCTGTAGACCTAAACCAAACAAACTAGTCTGATAGGAGCCTTTCCCATTTTAACCTCTGCTTACAAGGTGAATCAATGAAGCTGTTTAAACATACGGTGCATTAAATAACTGTTAAAAACCTAAATGCATAACACAGCAGACATTAACACTAATGATGTTATAGGCTTTGAGCATTAGTCTCACCATACACAGTAATAGATCAGATAACATTATCACAACGTTATTGTTGTAACACTGTAAACAATGTTAGTTCCTCATATTGAGTGGCTTTGTAAAGGCGCCCGGCGGACAGCGCCGTGGTGCTGAACCCGTCCGCCTCGGAGCTCAGGTCAAAACATCTCCACATATTCATCGATTAAACCCTGCAAGCTGTCACTGAGAAGTGGACATTATATTACATTAAAATGGCGTCCGTTGCCAGCACGATTCGAAGCCACGAGGGTGAAACACGCACCCTGAGATCCACCCCACAACATCTCCTCCAAACATAACCACACGTTGAACTCCAGCTGAGGAGCTTCAACCAAAGGTTCGAGATGCGTTCTTACTTCAACATGGATTGTTCCTTCTCGTCCTCCTTCTTCTGCCGGTCCATCACGCCCAGGATGATCTTCCTCTCCTCCTCGGTGAGGTGGCTCATGTCGGGCATCTCCGGCCCGCTGTGTGGCCCGGCTGGAGCAGACATCTTCACACGGCGATGCTGAAGAAGATCAATAATCAGACATGTTCCGTGATGAACACAAGCCTCATCTGAGCAACCAGCGATGCGCGTGAACTTCTGGCTTGTGGAGGAACCAAGCCGTCAATCCACCGCACGCTTTCTGATACAAGCTTTACACCATCGTGCCATTTAAACCAGTTAAAATAATGCACAATCACAAGGGTTCAACGAAACTAACTGGTTGTTGTACCACCACACCGCCAGATTAACATCGAGCATCTCTAAGCGACACAGCCGGTCCATTTACAACCAAAGCTATAGCGATTCATCCAATCCTGTAAAGATTCCCGCACACAGATGAATAAAACAGCAGCTTTCCTCCAGGAAATGTTATTGCACATTTCTGGGATGGGATGAAAGCGCCTCTTGCCTTTTATTTTGCCATCATCGCGTACGATCCCATCCGACCCAGCGCCGTCATCCAGCCGGGAAACTTCTCCCGCGTCCCATAACACAGACGTGGAAACCTCCTGGTTTGCGTCTCTCGCTGTCCTCCAGGTTTCTTAATTCCTGAGGATTTCCTAAATACACAAAAATGGATTCAGCGACACAAAATCCCAGTTGAAAGAAAGAGGGCGGAGCCAAACCGCGCGGCCGGAAGGCGAATTTACTATGGCGAAGGGGGCGCTGATGACGAAAACGCAACGTCATCAGAACCTAATTAATATTCACAGGAACCGTCGCTAATTGGAAGAAGGTTTTCAACGTCATCAGAAACAAATCTTTCGTGTTTTTCCTCTATTTCTCTAATTTTATCACTGACGCAAAAACATTAATAAAACAAGTACAGCATTACTTTTTCATTCCTTTTAACTTTATTGCTATTCTATCACGTTCGAAACATCAGTTTTTCCCTGTTATGTATTTATTTTCTCCATAAACGGTGTCCTATAATTAAAATAAAGGTCACTTATTTTTAAAAAAGGTAAAACACAATGTTTTTATAACGCAACGTCAGAAAGACTGAATGAAAAAAGTTGACCTTTGCTATAGTACGATTCGCATCTTCATTGACAGTCAGTGTAGGATCACTATGAAAACGCGGCCTGGAGTTTTTGTTTCAGCAGGATCGGGCAGAACTTCTAAAAATACCCGCAGCTGGCGGTGTCCCAACAAAGTGTAAACGAATAATGCGTCAATTTATTATATTTAAAGAAATAATGCAGTCTGCATCCTTTTAAGTGACACTAATGACCAATGTAACTTAGTAAATAAAACTAACTTGATCATTTACATGCATCTCTGAATATAAACTGATGGCTTCTGCTCTACTTGTCTATCAGTTTTAAACGAGAGGGACTGGATGACTGGATTGAAGAATTAAAGAGCATCTTCTCATTAGAACAATGCATCTGAAACAGGGTGAGCAGAGCAACACAAACAAGTTTAAAGGTTTAAAAATGGACAGTAAACCTGCTGTTAAATAGCATAAGGTATAAGGTAAAGCATAAGGTAAAGACACACAGTACTGCAAAGTCATAGTAAATGATAAGTGAAAACAAAAGCTGATAATGCCTTTTAATCATCAGCTTTAATTATCAGCAATTGAATGCCCTTCAATTCGTTTCAGTGTTTCACAAAATTGAATGCTGACTGCTTTCATTTTCATGAAAATTACATTGAATTCTAATGGAATGTTTCTAATGGAAGGTCAGAAAATATAAAAGAACGATTCTTTACCTTTTTTTATTGTTTTTTTAACCAATACTAAACACAACATAAACAGATTCCTGTGAGTGTCCGAATAGAAACTCTTCAGAAATGTCACCAGACTTGCATGTAACAAACATGCATGTTGGTCATGACAAATGCAATGTTCTCAAAGCTCATACAGATCAGACAATCCCTTGGTATGGTAGAACGATGGGCCTGTAACACAACCGTGTGGGGCACCGTCATCCAATCTTCTGATACTGCCTCTTTAAATCACTGTTTATTCCACAACAGCTAGCACATGTTTCTCTTTCTCTGGCACCAGCGGAACGGATCCTGGCTTGCTGTGTTTTAGCACATTTTGTTCCCTAAAACCACAAAGAAAAGACAATTTAAACCACAACCAAACTCAAACAAGCTTTCAGTCCCTAATCTTCAGTACACTGGAGACAAAGAGCAAAACAATAGGGAGTTTTAAAACAGTCTATTTTCTTAAATTAAAACTCTTTCTTTGATTGGATTTTTAATTTGAAGAAACAAGATATATGAACTGATTTTTGTATGAAATGTAAAAATTGTCTAGCCATTGGTGTGTGACTTTAGGGGCGGGACGGGAAACTTCTTAGAAGTCATTATTACTATCAACTGTCCTCACAAGAGCTGTACAAAGATTACAAATTTTCCAAAACATGATTGGGGGTGAATAAATAAATGTTTTGGGAAACAATATTTGAAAACTTGGAGAGAGTGACACTCACTTCCTGCGTCGGGCTTCTCTCATCTCGCGTTGTTCTCTCTTCTGTTTCAGGATTCCTCTGGGCAGGTGACGATGACGGGAGATGCGCTTCACCTGCGGGTGGTGCTGGAACTTCTCAATCAGCTTTTTGTTGTAGTTTGCAGCAGATTTTTCCCGGGCCGCCATCTGTGAAGAACGAGACCTGCGTTAAGATCTTACATCCTGCTGTTGTAGAAGCGTAAACATCTACACGTCTCGCTTAAACCACATTTCAAAATATGATCAATTGTTAGAACCGTTTTCCAGCCTCAATCTTTGAACAATGACAAACAAATAATTCAATCGGTTATAAATTCAAAGGAATTGAAGGAATTGAAAGAACAGTTAAAACATCTCTAAACAATCATCACACATTAGGAGTAAAGCTTTGCTTTTAAACACACAAATGCTCCACGTTTGTCTCCTGCAGTCAGAACAGGTCTGTGGCCCGCGGCCTTCAGTCCGTCTCTCAACACCGTCTCTCTCCACACCCTCTGAAAGCTTTTATTCTAATTGAAAGCAATGATTTTCTCCAATTCAATTTAAGACAATCTAATAGCTGCTGATGCCATCAGACAGCAGGGAAGAAACCGGAGGGGCTGTTAGCTCTTATTTAGAAAAATCATGACAGCGCTCAAGCGAGCAGAGAAATCTCTCACAAACATTTCCAAAATGTTCCCAAAACAGTCTCAAAGCCCATGTTGTTTGCTGGCTCACATTTAAATGAACTGACTTTTTTTGGTACAGTTAAATGAATGTTTTACATTGCAATGTTTCATTGTAAAAACAATAATACAATGAAAGCATACAGGCCCTTAAATTGTAGCAATTAGCTTTATGCTAAGATTTTTTTAAACCACTGTAACAGCCTAATGAACTGAAAGTTAATGAGAGGATAGATAATGATCACTAACTTATTAACTACAGTACAATAGGTGCAGGAACCTCCTGACAACATTAAGTTGGTTTATAATGAATCAGACAAGAAACAAAACAAACCCAGTCAACAGAGTTTTCTTTTACAAGTCCAAAAAGCTCTTCAGACAGCAGAGTCTCGATTCAGCATCTCTGTAATTAAATGCCCTCATGTGCTTGATAGTTTAATGTCTTCATTATTTGTCCTGCTTTAAGAGATTGGCTGATTCAAACTGCTGATACCCACAGTAAGTGTCTGATCTCTTTAAGTGAAAAGGACCAGAATAAATCTCTCTCTTCTCCAGATCAGTGCAGGCCAAACGCCTGCCATCGCTGGACTGCATGAGGGAATCAGATGGACCATCTGGAGCAGATACAAGATGATGAAGAAAGTACCTTAAAGCTGGAGCGGCCCCAAACCTCACCTCAGCAGAACATCAGCCTCCACTACCACATTTACACAACACATCTACATCACATTTTTATAAAAAAAAAAAAGCATTTAACTGCTTTTCCTGAAAGTTTTATGTAATACATACACATTAGGTATAAGAAAGTGTAATAATTTATCTTTGCTAAACATTTTTAGCTCTCTCACCCTTACATATAAACAAACTTTAAGATGTAACATGTATGTTTGTTATATGCTTGTAAATGTAAATATATGTTTTCATAAGTAAGTCAGCTGACTTTATTTAAACTTCACAACTTCATCTTATTAAAAACAACTGAGGATTTCCAGGAAGCGTTGCACTGTACAGTAAGTACAGTAGGTGGTTTAGGTCATTCTATTACAGTTATTGAAGCACATTACTATGCTTTGACAAATGATATAAAACTGTAATGCCTGTTCCTGGCCAGCCTTCAGAAAGTGGCAATACTGCCATACAGCACTTAATGAAAGTGATTTGTGAGTGAAATTATTTTAAGTGCTGGTGGTCAGATGCTCAGGAGAAATTAAGAAGCGCTTTCAGGTCTGACTCATAAACTGGTGCTGTTGGGTTCTCTTACCACTCCGAGTTTCTCTGAGGCGTTTGCCTTCCACAGACGGATGTTCATCTCATCCGAGCCACTCAGGACATATTTGTTGTCGGCAGACCATCTCACACAGATGACGTGCTGCATCCGTTTGGTGTGGTACACCTCCCTGAGGATTGTGGGAAATCAGATTTCAACTCAACACTGGCCATTAAAATGAACTGTATTTGTTTCCTAAAGCACATTTCTGGTATCATTGCAGACAAATCTTCAAATGGGTTATTTCAAGAATGAAAGATAATCTTTGTAATCTTTAAGAACAAAAAATAATACATTTAAGTCACAGCCAGCCACATTCTGTATGTAATGCCTACTTTTCACAAAACAGTTCAGTGTCACTGAATATTGGTTATACAGTAAAGGTGCAATCTGTAACCTTTTTTTGGTTAAAAATAAAAAACATTTAGCGTATAATATTATAATAATTTATAATTTAAGATATTGAATCAGATTTAGAAGGAAATACATTTTTAATTTTATGTTTCAATCAGAGATGGTGACAGAGGCAAAAGTTACAGATTGCAGCTTTAAACTCCCTCATTAACAGGTTCATCCAACAGAAGAAATGACAGTTTGTTTACGCTCTGGATTCACCTGCTGTGACCCTGATCCTTCTGAAAGATGCGGATGGTTTTGTCAAAGCTGGCCGATACAAACTCTCGTCCTGTTGGGGAATAATCCACGTCCAGCACGGCAGAAACGTGGTCCATGTGTATGTTCACAGGAACGTTGAGATGCCGCATGTCGTACGTATACAGACTGTCAGAGAAACACAGATTAACATCAGCAGGACGCTAAACCTGGAACTGAACGACTGAAACTCACTTGTAGTCTTCGTTGGAGCAGGTGAAGTAATACGCCTCCATCGGGTTCCAGCACAGAGTGTTGCTTCTGAGGGTCATGATGACCTAAAACAGTTTATCTGTGTTAGAGATTAATGAGCCGTTTATCTGTGTGAGAATGAGGAGAAGAATCACACCTTTCTGAGCGGAGCCGATTCTCTCATGTCATACAACACGATGCTTCTATCCGACGCACAGCTGGCCAGGAGTTCAGTCTGAAAAATGTGGTTGATTTACTCTGTCAAACTAACAATCTAGTAATGTAAACATGTATGCAATAGAAATGATAAAGAGTAAGGAAAAATAAGTTATCACAGTGTAAAAGTGTTGCTAAGATGATACAGCTTTAAAACAGAACTGTGTTTATAATGCAATATTGCTTTAAATAATCTGCTGAGTGTGTGTGTGTATCATTCACCTCCACCGGGTTGTATCGGACACAGCTGAAACTTTCCACCCCCCAGCTGAAGGACTGAATTGGGCTGCTTCTCTGTTCGTCCCAAACGTCCACCGACTGTCCACAGGTGGCAAACGTCGCCTCTCTCTGGTGATGGTCGATGCCTGTGAACACAGACTGCAGAACACAGCGGCTCCGTCACAAGATGAACACATTCAGAAACTTCAGTTTCCTGTTTATTAAACTAACATCTAATGTGCTGAATAATGACTTTAGTTAATTCTGATGCCACTAATAGACATGCCATTTAACTGCA
>JBAJNP010008561.1:0-19978 GCA_036877545.1 Yasuhikotakia modesta
TGAAATGATCTCACTAATAATGAAACGTGCGTGTGTTCAGATGGCACCACTGAAGAAAGGTGAGAAGAAAAAGGGTCGGTCCGCCATCAATGAGGTTGTGACCCGCGAGTACACCATCAACATCCACAAACGCATCCATGGCATGTAAGTCGACCTGGAATCACTACGTTTTTCCTTGGATTAAGTTGGGAAAATAATTCCAGAGGCTGCACAATACTGGGAAAATGTGATGGTTTAATATGATCCGTGTGTTTTATTTATGATTAAAATGCATTTTAAAACAGCCAGCAAACAACATGCAACTCCTAAAAACTTTATAACTTTGGATAGAACTCTTGTCTGCTATCTGCATCATCCTATAAAAAGACATGGACGTTGTAACTATTAAAGTATTATTGCAAGCCATTGTAATCTGCTAGTGTTTGTTTGGGACTATTAGAGAATTCTGGGAATTATTAGTGAACTCATGTTTTGTGTGTTTGCCGCAGCTCTTTTAAGAGGAGGGCTCCTCGTGCTCTGAAGGAGATTCGTAAGTTTGCCATGAAGGAGATGGGCACCCCTGATGTCCGCATCGACACCCGTCTGAACAAGGCCGTGTGGGCCAAGGGCGTCAGGTGAGCGTCTGCCACTTCCTGCTGTCTTTAAAGTTGACTTGACTGAATGTGCCCTACTGAGGAAACGGTTTGCTGTGATCTGCCCTTTACTCAGAGCTGTGACGGTAAAGTGTGTTGTGTGTTTTTCAGGAACGTGCCATACCGCATGCGTGTGCGTCTCTCCAGGAAACGCAATGAAGATGAAGACTCCCCAAACAAGCTGTACACTCTGGTCACGTACGTCCCTGTCACCACATACAAGGGTGAGAAAACTCGCATCAAGACACAGACATTCATATGTATTATATAATCTATAAGCTCAGCTGAGCAAATGATTTAAAGCTAAATAATGTGCTTAAGTATTTAAGTGTAAAGTTGAGACAATGTTTAGAATTAGTATTATTGGCAATTCTAACGTCTCTTCTCTGTTTGCAGGTCTTCAGACTGTAAATGTGGATGAAAATTAAGTTTCTCCATGTCCATTGAAATAAAACCATAAAAAGAAATTTTGTTGTGGATCTGTTTATTTATTGAAAATTGTACAATTGCATCTTTAAAGCTGTCTAAGCAATAATGGTGAAAGACAATTTAAGTAAACAAGTGTTTTCAGAATTGTTCACAACATTTGGCATAAGAGATTTACACAGCCGCAACATTTACATAACCGCAACACTACTACAAATAGATTAGTCAGGACGGCACAATCTATTAACCTGTCACTTGATTAATTGGCTTCAAAAATTAAAGACTTTTAACATGAAGAAAATAGGCTTCATATTTTTGGTTAGAAACTTTGGTAAATAAGAAGGATTAAGACGTAACATCTGGTCCTACATAAATGTAGACAGGAAACAAAAAATGTTAAGACTCGCATCACATCAGGGCCTGAACATCGTATGGCTTATTGTCTATAAGGCACTAAACATTATCTGACATGTACAATGAACTCAACAACTGTTGGCTGACATTTCCTATACATTCTGAGATTTCACATTGTACACAGTCTCACATTAATTCTGAAGTGTGAATGTGTGAGTGAATTCAGATACAGATGTAATTATAACTGATTCAAGTCCAAACACACAACAAAACTGGACTGTAATGTGTCTCCGAAAATGTTTAATTGATGTGGATTGGATCATGCTTGTTACAGATTAAGTTTTGCTTCCTTGTCTGAATAAAGTCAGTAAGTAAGACATAAACGCATTTAAATACTGATCTGTATCAACATTAGCTTAAAGACTGTTTTGAAACAATGCTGAACAGAACAACATGGTATAAAAATGACAGATTGTTCAGAATAAAAAAAAAGAAAAAAAATTGTAATTTGGCTCAGTTGATTTGGGCTCCAATGAGACTCTGTACTTCCTACATTAAAGCTGGAAAGGCCACACCTCTGGTTATTTATAGGAAAGTCCAGCTTCCCATCAGTTTTGGTGGTCTACTGTAACTTGTGTGGTCCTCCATGTTCTCATGTATCAACATCTGGCAAGATGAAGGCACTTTCTTCAGCTCCACCAGGTCTTCTTAATCTGTGACATCACTGTGACATCATCAATGTCAGTTCAGGAAGTCATTAACATGGCAGGTGCTCAGCAGTGTGTTGGGGTTATCAGCTGAACGGCGCATGCTGGATCATGAGCAGTCCTGCACGTTTCTGATACTGGTGTGTATTTGCACACGCAATCTTAGCGCTCAGGTCTACAGGCCGGTCTAAGAAGTTCACCAGCACCTGTTCGGTCAGTAACGAGGCCAGAATCTGTTCAAAACTCACTGACCAATCACTGTCCGACTCGCTTGTGGGTCCACCAATCACGGCTGAGGGGCCGTCTTCCACTTCCTCTTGGCCTGCTGATGAACGACTGCGATGACGTGCCTCTCCGATCTGCAGAACAAGGCTTGCGACCATCCCGATAGCCTGGAAGAGTTCAGCTTCACCCGGGTCACCTTGAAACATGCTGTAGAGTGTCTTGCAAAACTGGATAAACTCTCGCTGTTGGAACAAAACATGAAGGTAAACACAAACACAACACCTGGAACCTACACTTAAGTTGTGGCTTAGCTCATTTACTGACTCATTTAGTAATGTCCAACTTTCAAATGCCTTTCAAATGCCTCAAATGTAGAAATATCACTCAACTCCAACAAATCACGGTTTGTGTAGAATGTGATTTGTGTATCAGTCAAGATGCATCATGGTAGTTTTTAGATTCCCATCATGAGGTTCACAATATTCACACACAGCATCTTCTGAGATGATTTGACCTTCTATAAACGTTCACCTGCTTCATGTGAGGAACAATCTTCTCATCTTTCTTCTTTGCACTGGTCAGGTCCTGAAGCATCTGCTGAAGCTGTTCTTCATAGCTTTTCCTCTCTTCACCTTCACAATTCAAACACAAATCATGTTTTAGCATTAGCAGACGAGTGCACACTGAAGTCAGAACATCATTATGTTACAGTATCAGTTTATGAAGCTGTACAGCACCATTGGGCAGGTTAACATAAAGAGGTCTGGAGGTGGACAGGATTGGACTCTTCAACGGCGATGAGTCGGTTTCATCTTCTGTCAGGGCTGTTAAGAACATCCAACAGCCAATCATGAGCATTAATGGGACAGCTTTAAAATAAAGAGCTTTCACACACAAGCAACATAAGACATGATTAATCAATAACAGAATCTAAACCTGGTGGAATGTGTAGTCGATAGAGGAGTCTGATCTTCTCGTTTAGTTCCTCACAATACAGGATGTCTATAAACACACACGGAGAGATGATGTGAGAGACATAAGAAAACCTATGTTCAGAACATCCTGAGGAAATAAAGACAGAATTCTGTGGTACCGATCCATTTTGCAAACTGAGAGAAGCTGATTCTATTGAGTCTTTCCTGGTCCAGCAGCGTGAAGGTGCGCTGGGCTACAGTGTCTGTGTGTGTGCCGCAACTCCACGAGGAGAGCAGTTCATACAGGCTCTTAAACTGAGCTCGGTCCACAAAGTATCGTTCGGCCCGGCTGCTACCATCAGCCACGGAAGATCCAACTCCATCGCCCCAGTATAGACTGATGAAGTGTTCGGTCTGTAACCAACACACACGTTAATACACAAACTAACACAATTATATACTGCAAGTGTGTGTATGAGTTCAGTGTTCAGGATGTTTTTATAAATGCTAACAGGTGGTGACTCACTTTGAAGAGGTCATAGAGGTCGGACAGGTTTTCCTGCGAGAGGGACACCTCAGGACCGGCCAATCGCAGCTGCCGAGACACCAGACACATTTAAGCACATGTGAAACATCTGAGAGGGAAGAAAGAGGAAGTGATGCAGTGTCTCACAGTGTTGTCTTTGATCGTGTCTTCATGAGCCTGCAGAACCTGAACACGGTGTCTGGACCTCAACATCTCCAGGTGCTTCACTGTCAGAGAGCCAAACTTCTAACAAGACCAAAAGAAAAGTGTGAGGAGACATTCGGTTCAAAGCAGCAGGACAAATCAGCCAGTTTATGAGTCAGTCTAACACCATAACACAGAACTGAACTGTCTGGTGTCATTAGTTGGAAAAAGTCAACTTTGAAGTGATAACAGGATCCAAAACTTATTTAAATAAAGCAGCAGTTTGACTAGTAACTTTAATAGGAACTGACACACCTACCCACAGACACACACAAACCTCATATGCTTCAGTAATCAGCGTGGTGATGTTTGGTGAGGGCACAGCACCCTCAGTACAGACTTGTGTCTGTTCATCCTCGTGTCTCACCTGCTCCAGAAAACTTCAAACAAACCAGAAACCGTCTTCACATCCAGCCAGAAACACTCAAACACTTAAGATATTGACACTTCTAATTTTACCTTCACAATCCTTCTTTGTTTCTAGTTTTGTTTGTCATCATGTTTTTAAATATTTAAGTAAACTATATTACTCAATATAATGTATATATTGTTTAATTGATATATATTGTATTTCTATAGAATTTATTAAATTCTATGAAAAATATTGCTGCTTATTATATATTGTTATAGCGATGCATTTAAATTGATCAAATTTTATTTAATCTTTGATTCAGAAGAAAACAAAAGTCTAAAAAAACTGTAAACTGTAACTTTTTTTAGACTGTAAATACATTTTTACTATATTTTACTACTCATTGATGTAGTGAATTATTGGTTGAAATGATGTTTCTTGACTCTTTACAGTTTAACTGACAGACCTGTTGAGGATCATGAGGGCTTGCCCGTCATCAGTACAGGCGCACAGCTCTGCCACATTTGCCTCCAACACCGCCAGTGCTATCTGGAAGATGGACTTGATGCCGCAGTAGAAGAAGCAGTCGAGAACACACAACGCACTGCGGAACGGCAGCACGCTCACAAACAGCGTCAGGAACCACGTGAGAGATACAGACGCCAGAGGAGAAACATCAGGTACGTGCTCAGCAAGATCTGGCAACCGCTCGTGAATCAGTTCTTCAAAGACTGACTGATCCACCTGTGCACCTGAGTGATAGGAAGTGACATCATTCTTAACTGGTAGGCAGCATCCTCTAGCACACGCTCACTGATGACTCTGTGGTTGAATCAGGCCTCACAAAATCTCTCTCAAGCGCACACACACACTCTCTTTCTCTTTCTCCCTCAAACACACTCTCACACACACACACTCACCAATGACTCTGCGGTTGAAGTAATCAGGCAGCATCCTCTCACACACAGTGGCCAGCAGCCAGAAAGCTTCTTCTTCTTTAGTGTATAAGAGCAGCACCGATGCCAAGATGTTCATGGACTGCAGTGACACACACATCACACTTTATATCATGTTTGTCAAATTTAACACACACTGGATCCAGATAAGTGGTTAAATACTCAGCAGTGCCGTTGAGTCACCTGACAGTATCCAATGGTGGGGTTTCTGTAGGCGTAGGCCGTGAGGACTCTACGCAGGGCAGATATTCCCGTGTCGGTCTGAAAGGCAGGATGTTCGGGCAGCGAGCGATGCAGGTCTCGCTCAATCTCCTCTGTGGCGATGCTCGTCTGACCTCTGCATTTTTCCACCAGGTCAGTGTAGTAATTCTGATGAGCGGCCAATGAGGAACACGCATCTGTTTACAGCAGAGATTTTAGCAAAGGGTTAAAATGACACGAATACTGAAGATAGAGACAATGTTTTAGCAGAGCACATAAATGGTTAAATGAGACAAGAGAAGACAGAGATCTGTCACATTTTTAGACTTAAAAATAGCCTAAGGCACATAATCAGAAACATATTTGCCGCTGGTGGGTGAGGGGAGTCGAGTGTAAATATAAAAACAAATTCTTTATATGAACGCATCAAGAACCAACAGAAGAGGAAGTGAGAGACTGACATCTGCACTGAAACTAACAGGGACAGAAAAAACATCTAGAATATGGAAGTGATCGCAGTTGTGTGTCAGATGTTGACTTCTTCATGTCTCACCTGAGAAGTGTAGCCACAGTTCTCCACGCAGAGACTCTGGGATTCCCATCATCACCAGCTTGTGGACTTTATCCATGCGGAACATGTGAACGCCACGACCAAATTCTGAGAAATGATCTTCCCACAAACGTTCCTTCACATGCTCAGCGTTCTGAACGAGACGAAAACATCTCAAACATCTTTACTGTTACAGCCCAAACATCAAAAATTTCCCTGTAAATTCCCAATAATCCTGGACTAATTCTTAACAGATTTTAGGAGATGTGATCTAGCTGGAATATCTGATGTCACACAGTGAAGACCTTTAAAAACACCATTGGATGTGTACTCACATGTGTCCTGTTGGAAGAATCTGATTGGCTGGGGTGGAATGTGGAAATGAGATCATCACCAAGGACCATGTGACGCAGAGCTTTATCAGAGATGACGCTGCTGTACTCCTCATCTGATAGGACGGTGTCATAGCAGAAAGTGTAGTATGGAGTGCTGGATATCTAGAGAGCAGAAAACACACACATTAAGTCAAGACAGAGTGTGTGCAGTGTGTGTGTGTACAGAACGTGTTTTCAGGATGGTATTGAGTATGTGTGAGATGCGAGGAGTACCGACGATTTCTTTTGGTGTTCGTGTCTGTTGATCATTCCCTGCTTCCAGTGCAGAGAGCGAAGTCTCTCCCGCAGGCTCTCCACCAGCTCATCGCGATGAAGAACGTCAATGAGCTGGAACGCACGCTTACACCGAACGCTGATGATCACAGGGTTTAATAGCGCGCTGGTGCTCTCTGCCTTCTCAATGGAGAGAACCTACACATGCACACATACAAACACGCACACACGAAACACGCACAAACAAACACACACACACACACACACAAGCAAGTGATTTCATGTTTACATGATATATAAGTTTGTTTCCTCATGGACACCAAAACAGAGTATTTAAACTGACTAAACCTTTATTATAGAAAGTTTTATTTATTTAAATGATTATCACGTTGTACCTCTGTTAGTGGTATTATGAGGGTACACTGGCCCTCCTCACGACTGCTGAAGCACAAATACCCATCTGTGGTGTAAAAGGTCCCCGGTGTGTGACAGCGGGCATGAGGCGTCCAAACAGAGCACGACATCACTTCCTGTAGCCGCTCACCCCGCGGCAAGCCAAAAATAGAGAGTACATACTGCCTCAGTGCCTGTTCCTCTAACACCCTGTGACACAAAAAAACTGCATGTTAAAACACAAAACCACAGCAGATTGTAACATTCAGTATGATTTTGAACACAGAGGCGGGGGAATGAAACTGTTACAGTTGCTCTATAAATACATGTGCTGATTTTCACACATGACCACAGCTCTGCACAGCACACACAAATACTGAGGAGGAAGAAGAGCTTAAAATTAAACTTTAACTATTGTCTAATCTGCATGTCAGTTGTGACTTCATTACAGCTGCACTTCATTACAGCCCTGCAAAACTTTTAACACCGTCTTGCATGTGTGGTGATGTCACTCTTCGCAGATAGCAAAGAAATTCATGTTGGCAATTTGTCACTTTAGATGAAAGTTCTATTAACTGTAAGTGTTGCTTTTCACTGATGTCACTTCCTGTCAGTTTGTGTTGCTGCCAGTTTGTTTGTGTTGCTTTTACTCTGATGTTACTTCCTGTCAGTTTGTGTTCTGCTCTTTCTCCTCTCGTACATGAACTTCCTGTTTATATGAGGAAGCACGTAGCCAAATTCTCTTAATATTATATATAATTTGCAAACTCAGCGTCTGAATCACTGGAGAAAGCCAATGTTATGGTCCTGGTTTATTAGTTTACAGACACCACAGAAATGAACTAATCTAAAGCTAATTCTGGTTCACAACCGGTGTTGGTTGTAGGATGCAAACATGGATGCGTGTCTGTGGTCAGATGATCGAGGATGTGAAAGATCTGAGCTTTTCTTAATTCCTAATTGGTCAGACAGAAGCAGATGTTTACCTCTTTGTAATATTTGTTGACTCTTGCAGTGATTGGTCGAGAGTCAGTCCTCCGCTGTCCAGCAGCCGACGCAGAGCAATGTCAGCCAACTGACTCGTGACCTGCATCACCTCCTCAACGTTCAGAAACATGGAGAAATCCCTCTGTCTCTGGCGCGTGTGAACGCGGATCACGTCCGTCAGCAGTCCGACAGTCACCCGCTCCAGCCGCGTCACCTCCGCCCAGGGTACCAGAAATTTCACTGTCAGTAACATAAAAACAGTCAAATTGAAGTTGCAGTTGCATTTGTGCCTCAGACGTCCCGTGTGAATTTCTCACCCTCTTTGCCCAGCAGGAAGGAATAGAAAGCCAGGTGGTTGGTGGTGAGGTACAGTGAGCCTTGCCGCGGCACACGGCCCTTCCAGCAGCAGCAGGAGTAATGAGTGACCAGCTTCTCTCGTTGAGGAAGACCAAAGCGCTGCTCGAACCGTGCCAGATCCTCTCTGAACCGGGCCGGGTCATCTTCACGTGCGGCCTGGCCACCCAAAACCTCCTCTGCGATTAAACCCTGTGTGTTTCATGCACATCACCGGTAAGTGTTTATCAGTAGTGAGTGAATCTGCAGTGAATCTGTGGTCTGCTTTACCTTTACTTTGCCCTGAACAAAACTGGCTGCATCTTCTTTATTCTCGAACACGTCCATGTACGGCAGTAAGTTTTGATCCAGCCATTTCCAGTGTTTTTGTACCTCCTCTAGAGTGACTCCTGCAAACACACACACACACACACACACTGATGATAACATAACACCTCTGTGTTAATGAGGAGAGTGTGTCACACAAAAGTGAGGAATAAAAACATATTTGTGAATTTGTGCACACACACACACACTCCATATACAATGTGTCTATATAGAATGTAATATGAAGATGAGAGGAGATGAGATCTCACCACTGGCTATGACCCAGCTGACCTGAGACCCCGGGACATGCAGAACAATCCGGAACGGTGCCACTCGTGCATTTGAGTCCAACACAGTGTCCAATGCACCAACCAACAAACCTACAACACACAACATCTGAGTTACAGTCACAACACAGCCGTGAGTATCTGTAGTTACTATAGGAACATTTCAATGTCATGCATTAACTGAAGAGCGTACAGAACAATAGATATTATAAACCAAAGATGGAAAAACAAATGTTGCCTAATCTGGGGAATAAACAGAATATATTTCATCAAGGGCAAGCAAACACACAAGCTACTTTCACAATGAATAGCACAGAATATGGTTTCAGGAAGACAAACACACAAGTTATTGATTCTACACAGAGACATTTTTCGTGCAAGACCAACCCTCTCCTTAAAGGTTAACCGTTTACTAGTTAAACATACAGTAAAAAAAAAAAAACACTGTGGTGAGTTTCACCAATCAGAGAAATTCCTCTCAATTTCCCATTTGCCAGTCCAAAAGCAAAGTTAAACTCCATTGTGTGGAATAATGACAGCAGCTGATAAAGCAAATTGGGTTGAAAAGTCATTTGTTTACCCAAAACAACTCAGAACTCAGAAAGTCTAGATTTTATTACAGTATTTTAGCAGTTATGTTGTGTTTTATTTAGGCATCAACTTTGCTCCTGTTGTTTTTCTTAAAAGTCTCTTGGGAGAAATATTGACACACACAAACATAACAGGGTTGTATTTGTCAATGAAGAATTTGATGAGAAATCCTTTGATGTTTGCAAGTTAATCTGACAAATCTTAGCCCAGTTTGAGACATTTTGAGATCTCATCTCGCTTGCTTTTTCTCAGGGAGATTTTAACAAACATCTCCACTTATTCTCACTGCTGTCTCGCCTCAGTTGTGATTCAGTTGTGATACTATGTCTTATTCACGGTCAGCTGTAGGAACGCTTGATCTACAGAAGCTCGTGAATTCACATTCAGATCTGTTTACTGGCAGTAAAGTCTTTCATTAGAAAAGAACAAAGATCGCATTTCTAAGAAACGGCGACTTTATAAACGTGCAGCAGGTACAAGGAAGGGATGGAAACACACTTGTGTTTACCTTTCCTGCTTGCTCTCCACACAACAGAGAAAGAAAATAGAGTAGAAGACAAATAACTGGCCCTCCTGGAATGTCTGCCAGTCTCAAACACAAGCATTGAGTTGTTCTCAAAGTAATACAAGCTTTTGCCGGGCAGATTTGAAATAATCTATGCCGTAAGGTTTCAAACACAACGCATCAAAATCTAACACAACCTTTGACCCTTAAACAAGCTGATTCAAAACCCAACGTGCAAAAGAGTCCAAACAACTGTGATTTCATGTTATTGTAGCACATTACAATCACATTTTAAAAAATCACTGATAACACAAGGCCTCAAGCGGTTCAGTAAAGCAGTATGCAGAGAGAAGCCACTTTATAATGTACATACAATGACAGCTAAGGTCATTGTTAGACACACAGTGACTTGAGACGCTACATATAAAGGACAAAACCTTTCATTAAAATGTTGTTATTCTTAAAACTGAAAGTGTCAACATGTCATTAACAAATAACAAACAAATAAACAGATAATATACAAGTATATAGTATAACAACACTAATATCAACTTGAATGAAGAATGAGTTTTACTTACTGTAATGCTATACAGTAAAAACAAGGGCTGTAACTTTATAAATCACCACAGAAGTTTCACATAGTTAGTTTATATGGTTAGTGATCGTCTGACAGGCTGTTTTGTGAACTTAACAACATGTTATGAGAACTTCCTACATATCACACCTAGTGAACTGCAGTGACCTGCCTCACCTGTCCTTAAATATTTGAAATATTTTAGGTACATGGCAAAATGGCGAAATTAAATCCACCGTTTCTTTAGACAGAACTAAAGTGTCCAGGACTTTCCTACAGTCGTTCAAACAGCTGCCGTGAATGTTTGTTTGGATACTTTTCCATGTGTCTCCGCTGAAGGAAACTCCCGGTGGAGACAAAGAGAAGCCAGGATGTACATCTCCACTAACCCACCAGACAAAGACGTCTGTGACACAAAACACTGTAAAACCTTTTAGGTCTGTCCATATCCCCAAAACAAACACATTAAGAGTAAATCTTACATGATCATGCACGGTTTTTTTTGCCATGTCAGCTGTTAAAACTGCATTATAAAGTTGCAAGCGTAACCTTTCCATTAAAATGCGCTGTCAGATCTTCTAGCTCCGGGTTTGATCTTCTCCAGACTCACCTGTGAGTCTTCCGCCGGTGTCTCCGTGTCCCCTCCGGTGTTGCAGAAGGAAATAATCGTTGGATCTGTCGGTCACCCAAAGCTTCAGCGCGTTTTTCAGCACGACTTCTTCGGGATTTACCCACATCCTCGCCCCGGCAGTGCGGCTCGTGTTGTTGTCCGTGGCGCGCGCTCACGTCCTCATATTCCGCCCATGACTGCGGTTCCTCTTTCTCCTGCAACCTCCGTGTTGATTCTGTTTATTTCCGCTTTTCCAGCCTTTCCTGCTCGTGGATCCGTTTCATTTCACTCTCTTCTGCCCTTGGCTTTTCTTCCTAGTGCGCTTCACTCGCAAGTCTGTCTGATGGCTACTAAGAAGTGTGTCACGTGCGTCGCTGCGCCCTACTGTCTATTTCATTATTAATAATAATAATTATTATTATTAATAATAATTATTGTGCAGATGTGACCAAATGATGTACTGCCAAATATTATACTGTACTGTTTACTGTACGCTGTGATACTTATATTATACAGTATAGTTATATACTGTATATTTTACTGTATATGAAAACCCCACCATCTTATCGTAGATTAAAAGTGTTGTGATGCTTATATTAGTTATATACTGTATATTTTACTGTATATGAAAACCCCACCATCTTATCGTAGTTTAAAAGTGTTGTGATACTTATATTAGTTATATACTGTATGTTTTACTGTATATGAAAACCCCACCATCTTATCGTAGTTTAAAAGTGCTGTATTACAAATACTGCTATGGTGAGAAATCACACCTGTTTTTCTGAGAAAGCAAGACCTTGTAAACCGCCCCTTTAACCCACACAACTGCAGGTGGGCCGGACTGCGTCCAGGGGGTCCTGGGGGGCTGCAGGACCTCTGATGACGACACAGCTATTCCCCTATTGGCTACAATGATATTGACGATGTCCTTTGTGGTTAAGGTTTATTCTTAACCACACGTTCAGCCATCACTTACAAATCTGTGTCCTTAAATTAAACGAATGCCCTTCACATTTCTATTTAGGTAACCTTAATAGTCTATTATTGTTAATGCATTATGCTTAAACGTTTTGTTGCCACACTTTATAATGCAAGCATTTCACAATCTGCCATTGCTGTTGCAGGTTTAACACACTACTGGAGGCACAAAGTGACTTGATGACTATCTTTTAACTCAAGGCACGATGCAGTACAGGTCAAACACACCTTTAAACGCATACAGAAATGCTCTGTCAGTCTGTGTGCATGTTTGGGGTAACTATCATCAGTGTGAGATGTCGAGACATTTGTGCTTTCTTTCTGCAATCTGTAACTATTTGTTCAAACCAACAAAACAGTTCCTAAGCAAGTAAGTACAAATGTTAGATAAGTGCATCAAAATGGGCAAGTAAGTACGAAAGTACAAATAAGCAAAAGTGATCAAAGGTTTAACACGATCTCTTTGCCCTTTTTGCAATGGTAAATTTACAAAACAGAGATTTATCATTTGAACAGTTTGGTCTGATTTGTGCGTCTGTAAACAGATGGACGTTCATAGCTTACAGCAGATGCGTCAACGCGTTACAGAAATAACAACATTCTTAACATTTCTAAAATAGTAAAACTTTAGTTAATGAAAATGACTTTTGGGAAGTTAAAGCTCAGAAATGAAGTGTTTGCAAATGAATGGCTGGGTGTTTTGATTGACAGCGCTATGTGGACATCAGCTCATCTGCGCTCCAGCACCATATACGGACATACTGACTCAAAGCGGAAGTCGGTGCAGCAGCTATTATCGTCCTACCCGTTTCTTTATGCCTTTTTTTTATCTCTCTGAATGAGTTTAATTTTGTTGCCATCCACGTGTTTTTATTTTATATCATCATTTGAGTAATTAATGATAATCTCGTTAATTGTTTTCCAGTAAGAACTTCTCTGGTGTGAAGACTGGAGCTTGTGTTCAGCCGGAAGGAAATACCGGGCGCACCTTCGGTTTCCGGTTACAGAGGCGTGATTCACAGAGCAGGACAGACGACAGCGTTAAAATGCAGGTTTGTTTCTAAATGCATTAAAGCTATTTAATTAATATAACTGTATTAATATAATATAACACTATAAATTACTAACCAGAGGATCTCTGTGTCGTTCGGCCCGTTTGGTTTAAAGCGACATGCTGGTTGATGCGGTAAAACAGTTGGTGCGAAGCTACGTTGTGTTTTATATAATAGTTTAATGACGATCCTGTTCTTATACTTTATCTGATCTTGTTGGATCTGTGTCCTGTATCTGACGACTACAGGATTCCCACGGTCATGGAAAACCTGGGAATTTTAACCTGATTTAGAGAAGATGTTGGAAATCGAGAATGTCCTGTTATTATTTTGCTCAATAACTGTGTTTGACTGACTTGTGGGGGATCGTAAAGAAACGGTGTGTTTTATGTCTTCATTAAAGGACCCGAACGCAGACACGGAGTGGAATGACATCCTGCGAAGAAAGGGAATTCTGCCCCCTAAAGAAACACCCAAAGATGAGGAAGAGGAAGAGGAGCAGCTTCATCAGCAACAGTCTGTCGGTAAGACGCTTGTTTTAACCTGCAGGCTGTGTTACTGTATGTATAAATGTGATAATGTAATAAATGTGATGTTTCAGTGAAGACCTATGAGAGCATGACTCTTGAGGAACTCGAGGAGAATGAAGATGAGTTTAGTGAAGAGGATGAAGCTGCCATGGAGATGTACAGGTCAGCTTATACATACATACATTCATACATGCATTGTGTTAATCAGATTGACGTTTTATTCAGTGACAGTATTTCACTTACAGAGAACAGAATGTAAACTTCATCTCGAGAACAGTGCTGTTTCATTCTTAACAATATTTGTATATTACAATTATATAACAATTATTGCCTTGCTTCTCTCCCGCAGACAGAAAAGACTTGCAGAGTGGAAAGCCAATCAGATAAAGAATGCGTTTGGGGAGGTGAAGGAGATCTCAGGGCAGGATTACGTGCAGGAGGTGAACAAAGCAGGAGACGGCATCTGGGTGGTCCTACATCTCTACAAACAGGGGTGAGGAGTGTCAGTGTGTGTTTGACATTGAGGTGAATTATATATTAGCCAACCAAATTCTTTTAATGCTATACCAAGTATTGCACTATATAGAGGCTATACAAACACAATATGACGATTATAAGCAAAGGTTTTCTTACAGTAGACAAGTTCCCACACCATAGAGACGCATTAAATCATACAGTATCGGGATTGTTCTGTTTATATCCGTCAGGATTCCTCTGTGTACACTCATAAACCAGCATCTGACGGCACTGGCTCGCAAGTTTCCCCAAACAAAGTTTCTCAAGTCCATTTCCACCACCTGCATTCCCAACTATCCCGACCGGAATCTGCCCACAGTGTTTGTGTATCACGAGGGGGAAATGAAGGCCCAATTCATCGGACCACTCGTGTTTGGAGGAATGAACCTCAAGTGTGATGGTAAGAATTTGTTTATTGTTGTTGTCTGTTTACAGACATTTTGATCTTAAGTGTTTATGTCTTTTGTTTCATTATTCCACTCAATGTTTAAACTAACCCAGAATTTAAATCCAGTGTATTAATTGATAGATTCATTAATAAATATTTTGAATATGTTGTGAATCATAACAAATGTTTGTTTTTAAAGTTAAATGTTATTTGAATTGCTCACTGCAGAAACCACAGGTGTGTAAGAATGTTATAATACTGAATGTTTTCTTTATTTCAGAGCTGGAGTGGCGTTTGTCAGAGTCGGGGGCTGTTAAAACCGACCTGGAGGAAAACCCCCGAAAACAGATTCAGGATCAGCTCATGACGTCAATCCGCTGCTCGGCGCCCAACCGCAGAGACAGCGAGGATGACTCCGATGATGACTGAAGCCACGCTGAGATCAGCAGAACAAATGCTGGATTTTCCTGTTAAAACAGCCTGACTGCTGACTTGAGTCTCTCACACAACAGCTGCTCTGACCAGAGACACAGACATGTACAGACAGAGTCTCCGGCACAGTCGCTTTAAACTCCTGCTAAATTAAATCATTTTAACCTTCATTTCAAACATAACTGTGCCATATTAAAGAGATGCTTCTTTCTAGTGCTCCCTGTTTCTGACAGACAAGACACAAGCTTATCCAAAATGCCACATTTAAATTTGTTTTATATGTGATTTGTAATAATAACATAAACTTTTGTCAGTTTTCACCAGTTATATAAAGCAATATTTAATAAAACCGATTACAAACTGGAAATGACGTGTGTGTGCGCGTGCGTGCGTGTGTGTGTGTGTGTGTGTGTGTGAGAACATCGTTTCATTACTCCCTTGATTTCCTCAGTGAATTTGATGGGTTTTTGATGTAGAACTAATTTGTGGAGGTGCAGCCCTTATTAGTGGTTTCAGAGCAACACAAACCGTCAGCAAACATGACATAGAATGTATTAATGAAATCTGTTATTTATTTTGTTTTGTTTAACATAAACACCAATGCAACATTAACAAAGTTCTTTTTCTCCAACAATATCCCACATTACAGCCGAGCTGTGAAGAGAAACAGATCAGAACACATTAAACTGTGAACAAACTTAATGTCAACAGTGTGTGTGAGGAACAGATTTACATGCACACACACCTTGAATTTTGAATTTTCCAGAGGTCCTGCAAACATCTTTCAGTTTCTCTAGGAGGAAGACACATACTCTTAAACATCAGTTCAAACGCTCTTCATACAATCTGTTTATGTTGAATCACATCAAACTCTAAACATGTTTACTAACTGAAAATACAGTGTGCGAGATCCCTTCCACACATTATAGATAAATATATCATTGAAAGAAAAGAACACCTGTTGTTTTTTCCTGCGTAGTGACAGTTTTGGCGAGAGACGCATTAACGGATGAACAGAATGAGACTGAAAACAACAGCAAACATTTACACGCATCAAGAAAAATTCAATATATATAAAGTACAATCCTATAAGACAGAATACATGAAAATAATCGTACCTCTCTGTCTACTGACCCCACTGTATTCTGTGCTTTAGAATAATGAAACAAAAACTGAAAAACAAAACAAGCATGTTTAGAATATCACAACAGATCACATGTGCTTCTGTATGTGATATAACATGATGCTTACCCTCTTGAAAACATTCTGAATGTGTTCCTGAGGAAACGCACAGAAAACGTACAGTTCAGACACACAATTACAGGTGAAGTCGCACTCGTGTCGGTGATCCCGTACTGCACAAATATTCATTTACCTGCCTCTGGTCTCTCCACTGCAGACCACACAGTGTACTTAGTATAGCAGAACCCTAAAACAACAGATTTACAGTGTATTTATTGTAATATCTGTTATGTATGCAATCACATGGGATATATTGTAAAACAGTAGACAGAAGAGTAAACCAAAAAAAAGTCATAACTTATGAAACATTTGAAATAATGGTCTCTATAAGATCTGATCTTATACCTGAATGTAATCATCATAATCATCACAGTCTGTCAGGGGACCTGGAACACTCTCTGAAATCATCACATCATAACATGTATCCATTTCAGTGATTATTAGTATTTAAAATGCTCTATCACCGACCCTATTCTGTAACACCCAGAAAAATCACTTTTTTATTTTCCTTTCTGCAGCCTGTCTTTAGGTTTAGTTTAGTTTTGCTATCACACAGTTTCAGATGAATTACATGATTTATAGAAAAACATATATAAACATTATAAAAATTACATTTTCTTTCTTAAATCAGACCAATGAGCCGCTGTTATACATATACACATGCATAATAGGTCTATATAATACAACTTTAAAATGTTTACTTTTGAACAATATAACACTTGCATGTAATTTTTAATGTTAACACGCATTTAAATAAAAGAAATAGTTTCAAGCACTCACCCACAGCTGAATAAAAGCTGCTGATAGAACAAACTAAACAACAAAAGAGGTAAAAGTGCGTATAACATGAGTTCATCGTGTCCGTGTGCGGCTGACTGCAGATCTGATGATCTGATGTCTGATGTCTGATCTGATGTTAAAGACTATAAGACTCTCACAGCGGCTGACCAATCAACAGCGGCCCTGCGTCCCCGCGCGCGTCACCGCCTGCGCGCTCCCAAACTGCGCGCGCGACAGGTCGGAAAATTAGGGAGGTTGGAGGGGGCGCGCAGCGGGGTCACGTACACTACTAAGGGGACGACAGTGTCACACAGGTATCATTTGCACGACGACTTAAATGCTTCAAAGTGTTGATGATTTGATAAAGTATTAATTTACACCTGAAGTTTTTTAACATTGTTGTTTAAAGTTGCAATCCCAACTTTGCAAGTTGACTAAATGACTTAAAAGTAAATGCACTCATCTAAAATGAAGGCTGGGGGGAGGAGTGTAGCCACACTTGTTTATATCTTAAATTGTAGGAAGATAATAATTTGAAGGAGGACAACAGGAAATAGGTGAGACTAAATAAAGCTTGTTATACAGACCTTGTGCTGATTCTCTGTGGCTCTTATAGAGGACAGATGCTTATTAATTTAATCTCACCAGAATGAAAACAATAATAATAATAATACAAGCACCTTTTACAGCCTAAACGTTTGCTGCTCTTGGATGTCACTGTTTTTCCCAGTGGCAAATATCTGCTGATGTAAACAGTTATGTGGCCCTACATCTGTTCCATCAAACAACTAAAACTCAGAAGAGAAATTAAATGGTTCAAGTTCATTTATTCCAGTCAGAGCTTCTCTGTAATAGTGACGCACTGTGTGTTCCTGTGACGCATCCATAACGTGTCACACTGAGGATCGAGGCGTCGCTAACACACACAGAGGGCTGAGGGACATAAGGCACAAGTGGCGTGTCAATTTTTCCATTGACACTGTACTTTTGCCGCACATTTGATTCATTGTCTTTCACTTACTGCTTGTGCTCGTGGGAACCCAAATTTACTGTCGTCATCACCAGAAGCAAAGGATTGTGGGTAACTTCATAATGACAGGATTCTCAATATACATTTATAGTTGAAGTTCTATTGGATTTCTATAATGCACAACGTCACGCTTTTGTCATTCATCACTACAGGGTGTGTTGTATTGACAGCAATTGCTGCTTCATAAACACTTTGTAGACCACTGGCCGTTCAAGAAAACACTGTGAGAGATTTATATAGTTAATAGCGTGTACAGTAAAGATGTGGATCGATTGTGTGTGTTATAACTAGAAGGTTTTAACTTAATCCTTTTTCAGAAAATTAGACATTTAGTGGCTAGGAACCCTGTTGTTTTATCAGCATTGTTGTTCTTATTACTACACTTTATTATTTAGGACCAGAACATAAATGACACAAACAGCATTTGGACAGAAGGAATGAAATTGCCATTGAAACTCAGGGAATCAAATTGCATGCACTAGAATGTTGCATTGGTGGTGCCATAAAGCAAAAAAAATGTATTTGATTTGTTCTGGTTTTGTAAACCAGACTTTGTTTGAAAAAGCCTTTTATAAATCAGTCAGAGGATTTGCCCCTGACTGAAACTAATACAGGTTTACTCCCTAAAGTCAACCAATCAACATAGAAACAAACAAGCCATTCTGATTAACATACAATCTTCTGTTTGCTGTAATGTCGTTGGATGTACATCTGCAATGTGTTCATCTAAAGGGCTTTTAAGAGACGTCCTTCTCCCATTTCTTCTGAAATGACTAAACACAACAACTGCACTACAACCATGCCAGGTTTTCTCCACGGATCAATGAAACCACTGGCAGATCGACTCGCTTAATAGAATAATAATAATTGCATGAGTCCCACAATCATCAGTAGAGCCGTGGAATGTGGCAAGTCTTTTATTGCAAATAGGTTGGAGGACACTGTCCTGGGAACAGTTTTGAAGTTGTACCAGAACATCAGAGCCACATTACTGTCAGTGGGGTGATACAGGTCCACAGATGGCTGAGACACAGATAAGAGACTAGAGCTGTTCATGAGTGTTTTTATTGTTATTCCTCATGCCTGGTCTTGCTGTGAATGCGTAATGGTCAGACCACCAAGAGCTTCTCATTTAGACTTCATATCTAAAATAGACACAAACTTAGAGGAAGTCACTTAGTTTGAAAGCTTCTCCGGTAATGTCTGCTGGAGCAAGAGAAACGTTTCTTGCATTGTTACAATTGAGGCTTGACGACAGTTTCCTAAGTGATCCGATGAGGTGAGTAAAGTAAGTAAGATTGGCCAGACAGGAAGTGTGAAAGCACAGTAGTGTGAAAGTCTTGGGTCTCAAACAGGTTTAACAATGTCAGGGTGTTTCGCTGGGTGACAGGTGAAGACATGGACCCTCAGCCGTCTTAATAAGCCAATCAGATGTTAGACGAGACACGTGTAGCTGAGTCGCCTGTAGGGTCTGCACTGGCTCACTGGGTTCCCAATCAGAGAAGTCCAGGTGATATTGTAGAGCGTGTGTGTGTGTTAGAGAGAGTGTGTGTGTTAGAGAGTGTGTGTGTGATAGAGAGAGTGTATGTGAGTGTGTGTGTGAGTGTGTGTGTGTAAGTGTGTGTGTGTGAGTGTGTGTGTGAGTGTGTGTGTGTGTGAGTTAGAGAGAGTGTGTGTGTTAGAGAGAGTGTATGTGAGTGTGTGTGTGTGTTAGAGAGAGTGTATGTGAGTGTGTGTGTGTGTGAGTGTGTGTGTGTGAGTGTGT
>JBAJNP010008562.1:0-19977 GCA_036877545.1 Yasuhikotakia modesta
TGTGTGTGTAAACACACAGTCCTGTCTGGTGATACCAGTGACAGAAATGACTTTCTTCAGCTTTAACTAAGAGGTAGAACTAGTTTCTAGTGATTCATTTAAAACAGTCGGACTGAACAAAAGGGTTTTGAGCAAAACGTTTCCAGCTGATCTGTCTCTGCTGCTTTTCATTAAACAGTCAAAGCCTTGTTTAGTTTCTTGTGAATGAAGCAAAGACAGTTTCTGTTTCTCATCATTGCTGTGTATCTTTCTCTCCTCTTTCTCTTCTCATCTGCACTTTTTCTTAAGCGACTTTTAAACATTCGCCAAACTAAAAACAACTCAGAATAGTTTCTCCTGTTGTGTGCATTTGAGGATAATAAACTTTTACGTAAATGATATGAATTGTGATTAATATATTAACATATATAATGATGTTAATATATAGGACCCCAATCTTCACGCCCCTCCCACCAGACGGAACAGCCAACCGCTTTGATTGACGCGACCTGGACCAATGGTGTCACGGGATGGCGAGCGAGGGGCGGGACTTCCTGCAGCGCTGACGTTCCGCAGCTTTACGTGACACGTAACGAGACGCGCGACCGGACCTCAAACTTCACATCATACGTGTAACACGGAACACGGACCCGTTACTGCCATGTAAGTAACGCGACTAAACTTTGACCGAGTACGAGCCTTGAATCCACGTCAAATTTATTTGCTGACTGTCTTGGAAAACTTCGCAGTGAAACTCCAGACTTTCCCAAGGTGGTCCCAGTTATGCACGACTTGTGCTTTAATAGCACGCGGTCGGCAGCTCGGTTTTCATGAGGAGTGTTCCGGTGCTGAAGAACAGAGGGGAAATCTCGCCCAGGAAAGTTTGCGTGGAGTCCGGGAGAAGCGCGATCATGGGCAACGGCGTGTGTTCCCGGAAACAGCGGAAGATATTCCAGTCGCTGCTGCTGGTGACGGTGGTGTTCGGGCTGGTGTACGCGGGGATGGTGTCGTATGAGATGCACAGGGAGCTGAGGAGGACCGAGGCTCTGGCGTTAAAGTACCAGCAGCACCAGGAGTCCCTGTCTGCGCAGCTGCAAGGTAATGACGTCACGGGCTCACCTGGGCTGGGAATGTTGTGACGTGATCATAACACATTATTATAACATAACACGTATAACATAGTGGTGGGCTGAAGAGGGAAGCTTGGGTCACTTTGGAAACTTTGAAAAGTGTGAAAAAAGTGTCAAGTCACCACAATGCACAGACTTCAGCATTATTTACTGTCTTACATCTGAAACTTTTCTACACTTCTGTATATATTTTTACTAAGTAACTAATTCCACCAGAACAGAATAAAGAAAATAAAACAGGTTGTTAAAATCTAGTTGTTAAAGATGTTCACATGTAACCTTAAAGTTGTATTTCCACACAACAGGGAAAAACTCACATAGCACATAAAAAGAAAATGTCAGGTAACATTTATGTTAACTAGATTTTCCAGTTTGTTCCGTCAGCTAGATTTTCTAGTTTTTAAGATTTTTTGTCAACCAGGTTTTACACTGTATACTGGTTAACTTCTAATAAAATCTCTTAAGTCATTGCAAGACTCCTTTAGTAGAATAGATGCTTGTGTTGTCTAACTTATCCTTATGATTAATACTTAGTACCTGTAATGAATAACTAGCACAGAGAGGTTTATTGTGTAGAGAGATCGTCTCATTCAAAGGCTTGAATATGCAAAAGTGAATTAATGAGTGCAAGCAGATTCTGTCATGTGTTATAAATGGTTTAGTAACTGGTTTAGTTGTGTTTTTTTAGCACTGTCACCTCTGGTACTGTAGAACGTGTGTTCCTGCAAAGGGTTTTTAAAGGTGAACAGAAGCGCTTCAGTTTATCTGTTTAAACTATATAAATACTTCTCTAAACATACAGTTTAAATGCTCTTTACAACAAATGCAACGTGTCCATTTACACAGTAATCTGTTGTTTAACAATCTGAACTGAAGAATGTGGACAGATATCAGATCAATATTAATGCCTTTTATCACAAATGTGAGTGCAGGGGACTGATACAATAAAACATCCGTTTGACAAAGATAAACCTATTTCCTTGAGTAAAGCCCGTAAGCTGTGATTGGAGCAGAACGGTCTGGATACATGCATCTGTATGACAGATAACCGTTATCTCAAATATCAGGTCCGAGATCAGAGGATCTGACGCTGTAAGGTCATGTCTGCTGAGATCTGACAGAACATCAGAGATCCTGATACAGGTGTTTCTGTTAGATGTTCTGTTTATTTTGTGTATTTATTTTCCATTACTGTATATTTCGGGGAAGCTCTGAGCGTAACAGCAGTTAATGATTGGCCGTACGGTCACTCATCTCTTGGTTTATGGGTTTGTAACAGAATTCTGTGTTGGAAGCAAATGGATTTTGCTAAATTCCCACTGGTGCCGATCAAATGTTTCTGGGCTGTGTTGTCAATGAATCTGCATCACATGACCGGCCGGGTGAGTCTGGTCTGTGCTGACTGTAAATGCTACCTGAAATATTGTTACCTTGTTGAATTAGTGAGATTGTTTGTAACAGATGTAAAGGTGTTGCTCTTGTGAGATGCTGTTATCCTCAGATTAAAGGTGAATCAGTTTGGATTTGATTGGTTTTGTGTAATTACTTCAGTGTTTTCAGCACCTGCAGTTGTAGATCATTATTTTTATGGAGAACATTTGTTGGCAACCACGTCTCCTTCAACCCGAGTGTGAATCTCACTCCCCCGCTCTCTTGTCTCTGAGACGGCTATAGTTTGTGTGGCTCAGTTTATCTGCTGCGGAGGAGAAATGTCTCTGGTCTCAGCTGAAACACAAATAAGCAGAGCTGAATGAATCAGTTGACAGTGACAGATTCTACCTGAGCTTTGCTGCTTTCCAAACGTCTCATTACAGTTTCTGCTGTAGTAATTCATGCACTTCTGATGTGTTTTATAAATTTATACCTAATTCTTATACACTGTGTGTTTTTGAACAGAAGTATAATGTTAAGGGCGACCCGGACATCTGAACACAGTCATGTTTGTTGGGTTTAGTTCTGCTCAGTGGTTTTAAAGTACTGTAATCCATATCTGACGATGCGGCCCGTTTCCATCCACTACTGTTAGAGTTACAATTGTTTCTTTACTGAACCCTTCTAGTGTTTTACTGGATCCGCTGTGTGTGTCTGGTGTGTCATTTCAATTGTAGCAGAACCGCCTCAAACACTGTAATACAAACATGAGGAGGGAGGGTCCGGCCGGCCTCCTTTCCTGTGGAACTAGAGGTTTTCAGAAAGTTCTCTGCTCATGTTTAAAATGTCATTGCAGATAATGGACAGACGGTAAACAGATTCTGATGCCATTGGATTTATGATGTGACAGTCTGTGAGTCACATCAGTTGCGTCTACAGCTGTACAGCTCTGTATGTTAGCGATCATATAGCTGTAGTTGTGTACTGATGCGTGTGTTGAATGTGGTGATGGAACGAAAACAAACTGCCTGTGTAATATAATGCCAACCATCATCAATTCTGCTTTCTGGTGTGTATTATAACTTTCTCAGTCAGGCAAGCTAGAGTGTTATTGGCTGGCTTAATTCAACTTTTAAAAGTCACAGCACACAGCCTCGCTTCATCAGTCTCCCCAGAAAGTCAAATTATTGGCAACAAATACTCAGTATTCATTCTCAGTATCAAGTGTTGAGTCTTCATGCTGAAAGTGAACAGTCTGGCTACTGTAATCCTCTCTGTCTTTTATTCTCTCAGTTGTTTACGAGCATCGCTCCAGGTTGGAGAAATCTCTTCAGAAGGAGCGGCTGGAGCATAAAAAAGCCAAGGAAGGCGAGTGAATTAAACTCACAGTTCTGAATGTATGACAGCAGATTTACTAACCGATGAAGAGCAACTGGCTGCCAGAGTTTGCATGAGGGAGTTTAAACTGCACTGATGTCATTGCATGATTCATGTTAAATCAGCGCTAGTGCTTGTTGTTTTTCCCTCTTTAGCTTTTGCAACGTGTCTATTTCAGAAGAGAGAATCTGTCATTTCTCATCTCTCTCCTGGGAAAGTGTTTGTATTCTGCTTTACTGTCGAAATCTTTCTGAGGCAACAAAATTAAACTTTATTATTTATTAATAAAACATTTATTTTAGTGTCTAACTTATCTAACAATCCTTCTGAATTATTAATCATTTGTGTTTGGCTGTTGCGGTAAGACCGTGTTTATTGTTAAAAGTGCTGCACATGAGAACTAAAATAAATAAACATTAAATAAAAGAATAATGTGTAAATAATTCTGCTAATGCTTGTTGTCATGTTTGTTTTCTACAGATTTTCTTGTGTACAAACTGGAGGCCCAGCAGTCACTCAACAAAGAGAAGGTGAGTAATTCAAACCATGAGAGCGGAGAAAACAAACACACAACAACTGATGCTATAAAAACAGTTTAATGAGTAAATCTTTACACCACAGAATATTCTTCAGTAATGAGGAGTTACTGTCCCAGTTTCTGTCAGATTAAACACTGATGAGAGTGTTTGTATGTTTCACAGCTACTGGAAAGTGAGAAACTAGAAACTTCTGTGTCTCTATAGTGTGTTACTGACACCAGACACGCAGTTGCCCTGCAGCCCGTCTGCTTCCTGCTCTGTGATTGGCTCAGATGTGTCTGCTGAGACGTTCAGAGGGGCTGTAATGTAACGCTTATAAAATGACCACATCTGTTTGTTATTTGTTTGTTTGTTTACAGCAAGATGCGAGCGTCAGGTTTAATTCCCTGCATTCTCAACACCAGATTTTAAAGGTCAGTGGGGACAAATGATATACTTTCATAATCATAATTCTTATGCATGTTCATCGAATATCTTAGGTCACAAAAACATGCTGTCAGAACGATTTAAACTATATAAACAGCTTTTACAAACACAGATCATCTGTAAATAATTTCTGTGTTGTTGTCAGAACCAACACGATGATCTGAAGAAACAGTATTATGAACTACAAGAGCGACATCAGCTGCAGGGAGACGAACACAACAAGGCCGTAGATGAACACAGGCAGAAACTAGACGATCTTCATCAGGCCAAAGAGTCTGAGATTTCTAAACTCCAAGGTGTCCCGCTGCTTCTCTCCATTCCAGTCTTTCACACTCAGCGTTCATTAGTGTTCGCTAGGAGCGGTTCAAACCTTAAAGCCTGGGAGTGTCACATTCCGACCCAGAGCTAAAACAACACGGCACTGTGCCAAAACCCACTCCTGACCCTAACAACCACATAGCAACACCCTGACAACCTCTCACACGCTCCAGATTTGTGACAGAAGCAAACACAAAATGAATCTTTAATTGAATCTATGCCTCATACGGTAACCTGTCAGTGTTTCAGAAGTTCTTTAAGGTTCTTGTCGCCTCCTGCTGTCTGTCTGCGGCAAATACAAGCTGCAGTTAATTCACCTTCTGTTTCCTCTTCAGGGAATGTTTATAATCTCCGAGAGGAAAACAAGCAGTTAAGAAAAGCTCATCAGGACATCTATGTTCAGCTGCAGGACACCAGGGTAATGATGCAGGGGATTATGGGTAAAACCCATCAATTCCAACAGTAAAAATAAAACAACAGTAACATGCGTGTTTGTAGAGGATGTGTCTTAACAAATAATGTCTCCATGACCTCATTCTAAACCAGATTCTGTTTATACTGTTCATCATTTATTTATCCCACTGCATAGAAGACTCAGCATGTTGTTTTCACTCTACTTTTTTTATACATATATTTATTTTTTATTGTAAGTCCTTTGAGGTATAATAGTTTGTTTGTTTATCTCTCCAATAGCAACAGCACAACAACCTAAAATCTTCTCATGACCAGCTTGTGTTGACGCTGGAGGACCACAAGAGTGCGCTAGCAGCGGCCCAGGTCAGGGTGTGTGTGTCTGTGTGTGTGTTTCAGCTCGTGCTAACAGCTTTATGTTAGTTGTCTCTCTAACCTGAAATGCTCTTGTTTAAGATGACGGTTTTCCATGCACCGTTATGTAATTCCCCCTGTAATGTATGTATATTATTGTGTACGATTCGCAGCTCTGTGACACAGTATAAGAGCTGTCGGTAAATCTTCATGCACCACTGCTGTACAGGCACATTCCAGCAGCTAATGCGAGCTGCGTGAAACAGGCCTGAGGCTGCATTTCAACTTCTGCGGCATTCCAGAAGGGCTTGTGTTCCCTCTGTAACTCTACAGCACTTCCTGCGCTTGTTTGGTTTACTGAAGTGTTATGTGCATGATTCTGATAAGACTCAAATACTGTACTTCCTGTTGAACACTTTATCAGAATACCAGCAGATGTGTGTGTGTTTGCACCTGTTCTTCATGGATTGAGATAGTATTCTGGGTGAAGGCCTCATTGTGATGTGTGGGGGTGTCTGACGGAGCTTCTGGCTGTCTGTGGCTTCAGGTTCAGGTGGATGAATATAAACAGCTGAAGGACACGCTGAAGAAGATGTCCAGTGTGAGAGCGAGTACAGGTCAACCCCAGCAGGCTGCAGCTGCTCAGAACAGAGCTCCTGTCAGGCCTGAGGAACACCATCAGCTTCAGGAAGCTCACCTGCAGGTACCACAGCCGCCTGAGGGAGGGAACATCTCAGTTTGTGGGTTTCAACTGCTGACAATCAAACAAACAAATCTGGACCATTAAAGGAACCATTCACCCCAAAATCATCATAAACCGATTATCCCCATGTCCTTTAAAACCATGACCCAAATCTTCTTTTGTGCTTTAGACATTAGAACACACTGATGTTGTTTTTCATGTTAAGAGCTTTGTGAACTAACTGTGTTGTCATAAATACTTTTTTAAAACAAAGTTTTACACACAAACACATTTAGTTTCTGCCAGTACTCATCTGGTGAAGTTGTTTGATACCGTTTTAAAGAGCTGTTGGGTTTATTTGTTTTCTTGGTCAACCAGGAGAACCAGGAGGTGGAGAAGCCTTCACTGCCTCACCACGCAGATGAGGAGGGAGAAATGGGAGCAGCAGAGGAGAGGAGGAGAGAGCTGGCGGAGGAGGAGATGGAGCAGGCGGGGCAACCTCAGAAACTGGAGGAGGAGTTTGATTTGTCCCACAATGAGGTAGAGGAGCCACAGGCCAACCAACCAGATGAGAATGCAGTGGAGAGAGAGAAGCATCAGGCTGAAGTGGTGAGAGGAGATGATTCAATATAAACATACAAACGTTACAGAGATACACAGACATTCAGTCGTTTGCAGTGATTTTATTGTGTGGTCAGTTTGAGGGACTCAGTTTGAGGGATGCTTTCTTCTCTCAGACCGAATGAAACATTTTCCTGTTATCATTTACAGTTTAAATATCTTTAATTAAAATGTAAAGCATTATTTTGTTTACTGTATGTCACATTATTTGTGAAGAGATATAATTTATTATAACACGTCACGTTCACTATCAGGTACATTTAGCAGGTTATCACACATAGTTTTGTAACTGAAGTTCAGTCTGACCAGCAGGAGGCTGCAGCCGCGGTTCAGCCGCAGCATGCGCCGGTGGAGCGAGTGAAGTCTGCCTACGAACAGCAGCTGGAGCAGCAGCGTCTGGCTGCGCAGCTGGCAGAGGAGCGCAGACAGCTGCACCTGCGTCAGGAGGCCCTGCAGAGGCAGCAGCTGCAGCAGCAGAGAGAGAGAGAGGAGCGACTGCGTCTGCAGAGGGAGAAAGAAGAGCAGCAGAACAGAGCAGCTGATCTTAAAGAGCAACAGCTGCAGGAGGAGATTCTCCGGTGAGACCCTCACTGTCTCCTCACTGTCTCTGACTTCTCATTCTCTCTCTTCACTGTCTCTTCCCTCAGTCAATAACACAGACAGCAGGACACAAACAGTGTTAGATGTGTGAATACTGTCATCTCTGGATTTATCAGGAAGAAGTCTCATTATGAAAACATGCCTGCTGGTGTAATCCAGGAAGCAGATGAGCCGCACATCACTGAGGATAAAGGTCAGAGGTCACCAGTAGTTGTGACATCACATGATGCGCTGTTCTCTGTCTGTGGGTGATGTGTAAGTGTGTGTTGTTTGTAGAGAGGAGTGTCCACCAGCAGGAGGGGCAGCGTGATGGAGAGGAGCATGTTCACCGTCAGGAGATGGAGGTGTGTGTTCTCTCATCATAAACACACATGTAGCTGAAGCTCTAGACTTCTACAGCCTGTGTGTGTGTGTGTGTGTTTGCAGCACCCGTTAGAAGCTGAGATTGATCCAGAGGACGATCCAAACAACCAGGGCGAGGATGAGTTTGAGGAGGCCCAACAGCAGCAGCACCGTGAGGAAGAGGAGGAGGAAGAGGCGGTACCAGTGGCCCACCCTGACACCCACCTGGCCAAAGAGAACCAGCACCAGATGCCTGCTGAGAAACAGCTGGTGGTGAGGAACAGCGCAGTGTGTCTTTAAACATACTTTCAGAAGTTTATTGTGCTGCTGTACAGTGTGGGAACCTGTGATGTGTCACTGTGGGCGGAGCTCTCCAGCGTCACTCATTGTGATACCAAACACAGTGTCAGTGTTTGAGATGGAATTGTTTGTGTGTTTCGTGAAGGTGGCTGGAAACCCAGATCAGCAGGAGGACACATTGGATGAGCAGTACCAAGAGGAGGGAGAAGATGAGGTCAGAAACACACACACACAGGTCACACACACAGATCACACACACAGCGAGCTGATGCTGTCTTTAACATGAAGGTGTTGTGTCTGCAGGCTCAGGATGAGCTGGTGGATCCTCAGAAGCATGAGGTGGTCCGAGACGATGAGGTTGGAGACCCGTATAATGAGGTACACGAGTCATTAACATCAGTTCTGAATAAAGCTCTTAGTACATGTATTCATGAGATCTCAGGATATCTCAGCCACAGTTGCTCATCAGGACTTCAGCATGAGACTCATCTCATGTAGAGACATAAACTTTACATTCCCTGATAACAGTTTTCATTTTTGCTGTCCTCTCACTACGGGAGAAATACGCCAAAAATGAAAAAGGTGTCATGAAACATTTTTTTAATTTGCTGCTTGCTAATGTCTGTGGCCTACAAACGTACAGAATGATATAAAATATATAATAATGTTGAGTTGTTTAATAAACACTTGTAAGGTGTTATCAGAGGCGTTTGTTCTCTGAGGATTATAACTGTGAATGTTTGTGAACGGTTTGATGGTTTCAGTGGCTGTATCACACGTGTGCAGTGTGTTCTGTTTATGTGTGTATGTTTGCACTTCTTCTTTTGTTCAAGCCGTCTGTGTAACTGTAGACCGCTGGCATAGCCACGGTTGGGTGAGTCGGATCCGATGAGTTCTGGTGTTCAGTTACTGCTGCTCAGTCCAGCTTCAGACCCTGTTCACCTCGTCCTGAGATTCAGACAGGAAATGATGTCATCCTGTTAGAAACACCAAGTACAACAATGAGTAGTTCAAAATAAACTAACACTTATTATTAGTTGAGTAAAACATAACACAAATTTGTTTCTTTTTAAAGAGTTGAAAAATCTCATGTTACTTTATTGTAAGGTGAACAAAAATGACCTGGCCTACATTTTAATATTGCATTTGTTAAACGTCAGTCAGTTATTCTAGTTTTGCCCGTTTTAGCCCCAAATGCTACCTAGGAATAAAATGATGTACAGATTATTGATGGGACACTGACAGGTCACTGTTTAAATCTGCGCAGGACGAGGCCAGACTGCAGGATGTAGCTGTGAAAGAAGATAAACAACCTGCCCCAGATCTCAATGAGGAGAACTATGAAGAGGAGCAGGAGGAAGAGGAGGGCAACGGGGACAAACTGCCCCATGGCAGGGCAGAAATGTGAGCTGATGGGGGATTTTGGCAGCTGGCTCTGTGTGTGTGGATCTGAATCAGACAGCGGTTCTGTTGGGTTGTTCTGATGAATAAGAAACATGTTTCCGCTCTAAATCTGAAGCACAACATCAGTTCTGATCCGGCCACTTCCACTGAACGCCTGCTGTCTGCTCACACCGGATCTTCTGTGTGACGTGGTTTAAAAGCTGTTTGACAGAGAGATCCTTCAGCAGGAGACACGAGCACTGACAGATCTCACCGCTTCTTTGTTTCAGACGTGTACAAATGTTGCCATACTGTTTGTAGAAAATATGAACTTTACAAATGAGCAAATTTTAACAAAACTGCCAAGAAATGCCTGGATTTTACCCATTAATAGAATCTGGACATTTCTCACAAATGATTTTTGATTTACAGAAATAATGTGAGGGTTTGGAAGGACAGGCAGCAACCACCAGTCAGCCTTGTAGTCTGATCTGGACCCTCCTCCTCCAACACTGGCTACACCCATGAGCCAAATATAGTTGTAATGTGTAAAATGTTATCAGAGAATAATTCAATGCAGACATACTGCAGCACCAGTTATATTTGCTGTTACATCATATTGGGCCAATAGAAAAATCACCTCACGGATGCTGAAATGTAACTCAAGCGTTTTAAATGTTGCTGTTGACCATTTTAAATGTTGCTGTTGTTTGTTATTTATAGGATGGATTTAGTTATTACTGTACTGCTGCCTTGACAACCAAAATCATCCAGTTAGAAACTGATTGCAAGTTTCTGTTTTATAAGTGCCTCACACTACGAAAGTTTCTTCAGTCTCATGCCAAGATGATTTCACTACTGACGTCTTTGTCAGACGTCTCTGTATAACGTTTTTATGTCAAGTCAATTCACATATGCCAACTAGTATAAACTAGTACTAGTACTCTATACTACTGGTCCTGCGTCTGAAAGTCACTGTTACCGTTTGACTTCACACCAGACAGCAGAGAGTTGAGTGACATTCATAATAGATGTGAGACAATATTCTGAAGAAAAATTAAAACGTTGATTAATACACAAAAAGTAAATTAGTTTATTAAAAATGATTTGTTCTGAATGTACGCAGAATCACTACAATATTGTAATATCGTATTTATTTTGTCTTGTATTCCTTTTTTATATCATATAAAAGAAAATTGTTTTGCCTTTTTTCTGACACAGGATTTGTAAGTTGGTTAGTTGATGTAAGATTTGTGAGACCAATTTTCTGCCAAGTGTTCAGTTTTGTTTAATGCTTTATATTTAAAATAAATATATCTATATATGTGTAAATGTTTGCTTACATCTGCTTCTTATCCCAGTAGCAGTAAAAACATGGACAGTGGAGCAGCGATGACCCTGACATGAGCCAGTTTTGTTTTTAAATGTATGACTGTTGAGAGGTTCATTTTCTCCCCATCCCATCTCTGTTCATCTGCAGTAATACGTGTTCCTGCGGTTAGAAAACTGCTTCTGTTCTGTATTAACGTGTTTGTTGTTTTGCAGGCGTCTGTAATGAATCTGCAGAAGCTGTTCTCTGTGGGGAGGCAGCGGTTTTCTCACGTTTAATAAGCTGAATAATTTTGTGACACTCTGTGTTCTGTCTCTTCAGCCGCCTCTCAGCTTTCAGTCCAGCGGAAACTGACACCAAAATTAAAAGGAAAACTGAAGCACATGAATTAGTGATCACTGCTGAAAGAATGAAGATTACAGCGATGGGCCACAGAGTCTATGGGCCAACATACGCTGTGTTTATAGATGATTTCACCTGAAAGTTCCTGAAACAACCTTTTTATTAACCAATCAGATTGTAGGATTTGGTTTGGGGTCAAAGGGTGAGGCGCTATCTCTGATTTTAGGGGTCACTTGTGGGTTCAGGTTAGGGCTGTTTTTACAGGAATTACAACAAATGCAGTAATACCATTTTTATTTATAGATTTAGAGTTAAATTTGTCATGTGAGCCTGTAAGAAGTTCCTGTTCAGCGTCACATGACTGTATCTGATTTTATCTGAGATCAGACTCGTCTGTCACAACAGTCTTCAGGCTGAGGTGTGAGAATAAAGATCACAGTCATCAGACGTTCTGTGATGGATCACTGAACCGTTGTGTGTAAATCAAACTGATCAACTACTGATGATAATCCAATGCCACTCATTTACATATTTAAAGAGCTAATTCACCCAACATGAAAGATCAGCATTTACACCCCTGAATGTTGTTTAAAACGCAAAACTCATTGTGGGGTGAACAAAGTAATTTAAGACACTTATTTTGACCGCTGCCCTTTTAAGACAATGCAGGTTTATGTCCTGCTACTGCTGAGAAAATGAAACATTAAAGGTACAAAAATATCTTTAATACGCTACATGGATGTACAGTAACACACACTGGTCTTTTACAGGACAGTACAGTACCCTGGGCTCCATCTTGGCTTTGTGTTCTGCCTTAGAGGCTTAAGTTTGACTGTGTGCCTGTCTGCACTGTTAATGTCACAGGACGGTACAGAATCTGGAGGCTGCGGATGATGAGGGAGGCACACAGTCTTCCTCGAGTTTGGGGGTCCCGTCCAGAGTTTGGAGTTTTGGCAAACAGGCGAACACACTGCAGAGAAACACCAGCAGTCTGAAGGTTAGTTTCACACGTTCTCTCGGCTCGGTCGGAGCTTCTTCATTAAATGATGATATCATCTCGTGTAGCTACTAACTCAGAACATGATGTGATTTTTGACACAGATGACCTCCGTACGACTTGCATTAATTAAAAGATGTAATTAGCTGATTCGTTTTAATCAATCCACTTCCTGTATTTGTGGCAGCGGGTTATTAGCAGCTCAGTGATGTTCTATAAATAAGCTGCAGTCTGAGACCCACCGTGAGCGATAGTTCTCCAGGAACTGGCAGGGGTTGTGTCTGAGGATGAGGGAGCGCAGCGGCGTGTTCCTCAGCACACTCAGATCGCTCAGACAGGAAATGGAGTTTTCAGACAGACACAAGTGCTGAACCGCTGGAGTCTTTGGCAGCTGACGGACTGACGTCAAATGATTCCGGTGAAGATTTAAGATTTGACATCTATAATGAAAACAATCACAGTTTATGGCGTTTGTGAGCGACTGTAGTGTCTCCACACCGTTCAGAAAGTACATGAAAAACTAAATCATAAAAATGTGACTGTAGGAATGATTTGGTACAAAATAGAGTTTGTAAGAATGTTTTAAATGCACGGCTGGTGTCTTATTCTAATTTCATGTGATTTAGATGCCCTTTATTTTACAGTCTGATACATAATTAACAGTTTCCTTCTTACTGTAAAATAAACTCCTCGTATGAGTTACACCACACGGCTAAAGTTGCACAACACGTATTTTTACACAGACAAACACAAAACAGTCCAGTGAACGATCACTTTTCTGGAAGAGGGAATCTGTTTTATCCCTAATCCTAAATGATGCACCACAGCCCCTGTAACTGCAGCGGGTCAGATGAACACAGATCAGATACAGAAACAGCATCTCAGGCAGTAACTGATGCAGTCTCAGACCGTGGCAGTGTGACGGAGCTGAGATCTTTCAGAGCGTTGTCCACCAGCTGCAGGCGTTCCACTCTGATCAGTCTCCTCAGAATCCGTGTGAAGTTCTCCAGCTGGTACGGATCTCCCAGATCCTGATATGACAAGTTTAGCACCTGGAGTCACCGGGACATTAAACCCATGAAGAGAACATTTGTCCCATCATATAGTCATGCTCTTTATATTGGTTACTTTATAACGTTATATTGGGTAGAAATTGTAAGTCAAGCTTGAAAGATGTGGTTGCTAGGGTGTTGCTAGGTGACAGATTGACAGACACATAGTTGATCGATATCAACGACATAATGAATGATAAATAAGTGTGTGATAAGTGTGTGTGTTTGGTGGCTCACCACACAATTCTCCCAGTTCTCCTGGAGTCTCTCCTCCCATTTCTGACCTTCCTCCTCTCTCCTCCTCCTCCTGTTTCCTCTGAGATATAAGTCTTCACTCTGAACAGACAGCTCCTCCTCTGCCGGCCCTGTTTGATGACATCACTGATACACATGCACTAGTACAGAGTGTATAATAAATAAATGACTCTCACCCTCTCTCACTCTGGGGCAGGTGAGCTGGTCTCCGCGGACATCATGTTCCTCCAGCCAGTGCCACGAGGCGAACCTGAACCGGCTGGACGGCAGCTACACGAATCAACATTGACCACAGACACGCCAGCCATTCAGTGAGTCACAGTTACACAATTATGACCGATTGGATTCACAGCCCCTGATCGCACTAAAATTCACATTGAGTTTCACATGAACTCTGTTGATACTATAGAAGTATTTGGTGACATTTAATGAAACGGTTCATTATAATGTCACAGGTAACTATGGGTAAGAGTCAAAGGTGTTTTAAAAGTAGCGTCACACCCTAAATGCTTAAAGAGGAGTGAACACTAGGCCTCAGGTTTAATAGAAACACACACATACAGTTTAAACTCACTGGAGTGGCTACAAGGCCCGAGTCTGGAGTCAGAGGAGAGTGTGTGTCACTCAGCTCAGAGGAGTGAGACTTCGGAAAACTTGTACTGCTGGTTATCACTCCAGAGGAACTGAAGAGAGACATTTAACAGCTGAATATCACATTCTGACTCTTTAAACGTGACCAGAACACATTCACCATTAATACAAGCCTTTATAAAAGTCATTAATAAATTGTTGTAAGGTTTCATGTAAGTCTGCACAATAAAAGTCATGGAGAAAATGTCAGAGGCTGTGTCTCAAATCCTCCTGAGATCATGCAGCAGTTATTTATAAGCAGCACCTAAGACGTCATGTTTAGGTTGCACGACAAACGTTGCTGTAACGTTTGAGACACAGCCGGGCTGTAACGGGAGCCGGCGGTCCTCGCATCCGCCGGGCTGAGCGGGTGTCGATTACCGTCAACCGCGACCCGGATCACAGCCGCCACCCGAGATGCTCTCACTGAACACTAGACATGTTAACGTTATTAAGAGTGTTGTTTAAATGTAAGAAGAGCATTATAACGACAACAGATAGAATAATAATGATAATAAACTCCAGTGACGGCCCGTTAATTCCCATAAATATTCACGCAAATACAAGCATCCGGTCATTTCAACATAATGTGACACAAATAAAGAAAGAGATGAAAGTTTTGTGTCTGAAACATTTGCTGCTCGTCCACAAACCTTTCGGACATGTCCGTGAGTTGAGGCAGATATGTGAGGCATTTGACCCGCGGTGAGGAAGAGTCTGATGAAGAGCATCACGCGCGTCCCGCAGCCGTGCTCAGGTGCGACAGGTGCGCGCGAGCTGTGCGCATGCGCGGTCAGCGGGGGCGCGCGGCGCGTCTCCTGTTTCACTTCTGTGGCTTTATGAACGAGCATCTGTCTGAGAAAACCTGCGCAAAAGCTTTAATGCATTTACGCGTTAACTCGTGTTTAGTTCATAAGTAACAGCAGATGTTTACAGACGTTTCTCTTGTGCTGTCATTTTATGAGGAACACGAGAGGAGCTGAAGACATTCATCTTTATTTCTGAATGCAGCTGGTATTTCTGTACCAAACGCAGCCTCCCGGTCCTCCTGAGTTTCCATGGCAACGGCTCTCCTGTAACCTGTACATTCGCATCCTTCTACTAAATCAAAAGTCGTATTTTTATATACTTATATAAGGCATATTAGTATGTGAGCAGTACTGGAGCCATGAACAAAACCAAACTGTCCAAATGACCAAGATACAAAGTGAGTCTACATTTAAAGAGCTGCACACATCTTTGCAATAAATATTCCCTACAGAACACAATAGCAAATATACAGATAAGAATACAGGGCTGAACGATGCTGGTGTGAAGATATGAGACGGATAGGAGTACATGGAACGGAACGGGTATTTACAGCTTTGTTTTCTCTGGTGTGGTTAAAGCTGATGAGTATCAAAACACAATCACTTTATAATAGAAATATTCTGGTTGTATCACGTTCTGATGCGTTTAGAAAACCACTGCAACGTAATGAGCTGTGTGATAATATAGCTTGTGGTCGGTAGAGGGTAAGTTTAGAAACTGTGGTTTAGTGTCATTGCGATCAGGAGGGTTTCACATGTCAAAGTTGTTGTCAAAGGGTTCGATGACTTCAGGGGTCATGACCCGGCCCATGAACAGAATTGACCCTATGAAAAAACAGAAAAAAATACATTTTATTCGTCTTTATTTGTGTGCGTGATGTATGTAATATTTATATTATGTGTTTGATGCTGTGGCTGTTAAAAGTGTTTTGACAGGTAATTTAAATATATACATTTTTTCTTGCAAAGCTGTTCTCAGAAATAACTTTCTGTTTGTTATTGTAGCTGGACTCTTGTTTGTTCAGTTCATACACTGTGTGTTTAGCGTTTGTTTCATCTGTGTTTGTTGTACCTGTTTTTCTGTTTCTGATGAGGAAGAAGAAGGGATGATCTGCCATCACCTGAGGATACAACACCAGCGTCCTCGTCAGCGCTATCATTCCTGCAGCAGAAACACATGATGAAGTGACACGCGCTGGACAGCAGGGGGCGCTTTAACATTTAACAATGGGGTCAGAGAACAAAAGGCACGGGGAGAAAGGGAATATTAAGAAACGTTGATAAAGAGAAAAAATTAATTAGAAATGGCAGCGGACGAAGGAAGCGTGAAGAGATTTAACCAGAGAGAGAATATTAAACAGATAAAGTATTTAGAGTTGAATACAGCGATTCAAAACGTGGATCATAGCTAAACCATCACCTGATCCAGCCGCCCCCTCTGCTCCCTCCTCTGTCACCTCCAGGTAAGACTTCTGAACTGCCCTCCCGATAAACAGGTTCTGCCCCACTGCAGACGCACACATACAACATCACACAGTCTGATTCAGTCACTGATTCACACTGAATTATTCATTTCTTTATTTGCTGGTGTAATTAGGGCCGCTGTGGCTTTGTGTATAAACTGTTTAACAAACATTAAAGATTGATGAGATATGATCACATCGTTTTAAACAACAGCTTTTCATTACAGTGTCATATTCTCTCGTTTCTCTTTAGCATGTCGCTGTGCCGTATAAGAACATCCTGTCTTTTGCCTGCCAATCACATTGGTGGGCATCTATATGTGTGCTGATCTGATTGGTCAGTGGCTCTGAGTGGGTGTGTTCTGACGGTACCTTCCGTCTCAGCTGTCATGGCCGACAGATCAGCGTCTTTGGTGAAGATGTTTTTGATGCCGAGCTGCTGCAGAGTGTCTCTCAAATCCATCTTCTGCTCCACCTTAAATCTGTGGACACACATTAACACGTCCACTTTCCCTTATTTAAACAGTAAATATTAATGTATGACATTTTTATAGGTTTGTGTTTATCTCCCTCATTTTCTCACCTGGGCAGGTAGACCTCCACCTTCTGTCTCTTCACATTGTTGGCCCACTCCTCCAGCAGCTGGGCTTTGATGATGGGCTCCAGGCTGGCCAGAGGAACCTCCTGCCTGGGCAGAACGATCATCATGCTCATGTCTTCACCTTCATAGAGCATCTCCAGAACCTGATAGACTCCACCCGCCTCTGTAGTGCCGTCGCTAAACTCTCCTGAGGGTGAAGGATGTGTGAGGTGAGTCTCTTACCCATAAACTAACAATAAACAGAGGTTTCCAGTGAACAATAAAGGTTTCCAGTGAGCTCCACAGCTGGTCAGGGTCTTTGGAACTGCTAACAACATTCAGGAACATGCACTGGAGACCCCTGTCCTTAAAACTGATTGGCTGCTGGATGTTGCTCAAGGAACATGTTTTTTTAATTGAAGGTGAATGTGTTTACAAAAGTCTGATGTTCTGATCAACATTTCCACTGACCAATCAGAGGCCTGTGATTTCTGCAGAAGTCTGTGATGGTTGAGGGCTGCTGTGCTGAACAAAGAATCGTGTGGCTGTATTTGTGTGTAATTGTGTGTTTAGTGTGTAGTCAGCTGTAGTCAGTGTGAGTTTCGTCCTGAACTCAAGCAGTGTGTCTGAACTGCAGACTTCACAACACATCAGTGAGTCTCGCACAGAAGACTTCAGATTATTTTCCCTCCTGTCTCTTTCACTCTATCTCACATTCTCTCTTAATCTCTCACTTTTGCACCCTTCAGTTCTTCTCTGTGTTTATATTTCTTCCACTCAATTTGATGTTGTTTTGTTTCTACCCGATCCGTCTCACATTTATCTTCATCTGTCTTCCTCTCTTTTTCTGGTTTGTGGATGGATGGGCGTGACGGGTGCACTGCAGTCTTTCTGCAGGAACTGACCAATCAGCACTCATGTGTGTTCTGAGTTACTCCATCAAATACACTTAATTCATTTTAGAACAAAATCTTATAAAATTACTGCAAGTTTTTCATGTATTTTATAATTGCCCCTTTTTTTTCAGATGTCTCTGATCAAAGGTGAGAACAGACACAATTATTCCTGTTCTTACCGTAGTTGAAGTCTCCCTGCTGGTACATCATCAGCGTCTGGACCTCACTGCCATCATCTCTGGTGAAGGAGAAGGTTCTGGTGTTCTCCGCTCTGAACTGGTTCTTCCAGCTGCCTCTGAAGAACACGGCGTTCACCAGCATGATGATTGTGCTGCTGCTGAAGTCTTCTGCAGACACCAGGTTGTGGATCTTGCCTGAATTCCAAAAACAAGCGCAGAGCTTCAGATAAACGCTGCATGTTGATCATCTTCATGATCTCTTCAGTGCCCTAACACCTCCCTCACGCACAGCTCTGAGGTCTGAGCAAAATCTGGCTGGAGATATTTTAGTCATTTTCCTGCAGAACGTGACTGATCTACTTCACTGAAGTCCATCTTCAGCTGAAAACATATCTTCTTAAACAGATTATGATCTCTGAATTCTGTAGGACCAATTTCCACGTAAATGACAAATAACAGAAATTTCAGCACTAAAGTCAAGACAGAAAAATGAAACCAAAACAAAATTTTACACAAATCAAAGTAACAGAGTTTAATAAGAAACTGACCATCTTAAGTCTATGCAAACTAAAAAATGACTGACTGTTTAAAACAAGCAGGTAATCTCTTTAATATGTCCCACCCTTTACTTTCTGTTACAACAGGAAAAACAACAACATCAGACTCAAGTCAATTTATGGTGTTTTCAGAGTTTTGTTCACTCACTCTCTGTGTGGTTTTGGACCCAAGAGTTGATGTGCTGAGCAACGGCTGCAGATTCTCCAAAGTCCACAGTCTCCACCTCAGCCCTGAAGTATTTCTTCATCAGACGCAGGAAGTCTTCGCTGAAGTGAACCCCTGTCTGCAGAAAGAGAGAATTTGCCAGATGGACCACGTACTGCTCCTCATCTGAGGCCAGGGCCTGCGTCAGGTTCCTCAGCAGGGAGAACTCCTCGTCTGCAGGAGGTGAGACAGAAACGCTTCAGTCATCAGCAAAACTTTATTAGATTATTAGCTAATAATTTACTTCAAATCAAAGGATTTCACCACAGTCAGATATTTTCTTCTTTAAATCAAATGTTTTGATATGGTTAACAGAAACATTAAAGCATGACAGGTGACCCACGTGTACTCTGAGTTTGATGCTCGTACCGTCTCTGAAATGACTGTAGCCCACAGCCTGTCTGATCTCCTCTAAAGACGAGCCCCGGGCGCCCAGTTCCACCATCCCCAGAGCCAGAGCCACGCTGAGGGGAGAGAAGATGATGTTCTCCTCGCCCCCCGTCATCTGGAGCTGGTGGTACAGTCTGACCGAGAACTCAGCCGTTACATCCTCGGGCACGTCGGCCGCTTGGCAACCGCACCCCCGTAGCAACATGAGCGGCAGGAGTCCGAGCAGCAGCATGATGAACGTGCTGATAGGAGAAGGTGTGAGTCAAAGGTAAATATAACTGCTGTCTGTGAATGAGAGACATACTGCTGTATAAATGAGTGTAATGGTCTCTATAGATTTACCATTCACAACACAAAGATCCTCCACACTTCATCCAGACCGTGTACAGAAACCAGGCTGCAAAAATGGGACATTCAGAAGTTATTTAATGTTTACTGGTTATCCAATCAAAACAGGCC